>JAVSBS010002936.1:28698-41353 GCA_033124195.1 Coracias cyanogaster
GATGGGTCAGCAGTTATAATTGGTTATGCTTGCGTATGATCAAAACTTGAATCCTCTTCTGTGAACTCTTGGTTTTGACTTGCACATTGTCAACTCTTTGTTTTCTAATAGATAGAACAGTTGTGCTTCATCTGAGCTTTGACGCTCTAGCCTTGTAGGTGCCAAGTAGCACTTTGCAGAAAGAGGAAAAATTCTTATAAGGGTCTGTTGAATGAAAACTAAAAAGATATCCATCAGGCTGAGTCTTGATGTTCCCATTAAAAAGAGGGAAATCTTAAAAATTATCCTGAAGTTGTATAAAGTCATGTCAGAAGGATGAGAGTTGTAAAGAATATTTAGAAAATCTCTAGCTTCAAATAACTTTAATAGTTAAAACCTTGGTCTGAAGCTAATACTCTAGATATATTCAGTAAAAAACCTTTTTGGAAATACACCTTTTAAAGATTGTAACTAAAAATACAATCTTGTGTTCCAGGAATATATTCTACATAAATCATATGTAATACTGTAATTTATTTCAGGGTTGTTTGGGTTTTTTTTTTTTAATTCTCTTCCCCCTTCCAAATAAATAAAGAAGGAAACTGAGAAATTACAAACAGAATTTTTTTTTTTTTGTAAGTGGATTCAGCTGAATTCAGGTGCCTAGGAATGAAAGTCAACATGTGTGGTTTAGATGAGTCAATGTATGTGTGGTCAACAACATGGTCTACATGAGGCTGAACTTAATTTTTGTTGATGGAGGCACTTTTCTGCTCCATTTCTTGTTTCACATTTCCGAGTGAAATCACTTCATATAGGCATGTGTAAGCAGTAACATTCATATCACCAACAAAAGACAAGCTGTAGATACGTGACAGTGATGGCTTCTTCTGGAAGGGACTGAAGAAAAATGTGAAATTATTTCAGAAGTATTTAAGAAGAAATTACAATTTCAGATTAAAAAATACAAGATAACCTGATTTTCTTCATCACTTTCTCCTAAATACCAGCTCTCGAAAGAAGAAGGTTATATGGAAGGCTCTTTAAAATATCCGTGTCATTCTGCCACAGGACTCTTTTGAAAGGAGAGGAAATTAATCTCAACGCTCCTATGTTACTAAAACTAGTATGATAAAGAATTGTGGCATTGCCATTCAAGCACAGGGACCGTTGTAAAGTTTAACTTATTTCTCTTCTGGTTTTGAAATACAGGTGCTAGCAACAGGACTAAGTGGCCTCTATTCATCTTTGCCTACAAAGCTGGAAGAAAAAGGAGAAGAGTGGCACTGTCTGCTGAAAGATGACTGGCTCTTGTCACCAGCCCTTGTACAATTCATGAATTCCCTTGAATTCTGCAATGCTGTGATACAGGTAATGGAGCAGAGCTGGCCTGTGTTTTGAAGTAGGAGTTTTTAATATATTCTGCAGAATTTTGTAAATGTAGAGTTTATTTACTTTTATTAATGGCATAGACTTTTAAAGTTACACGAAGTTTCTTAGAAAATGAATGCTTTGTGCTGTTTGTCCTGATTACAAGGATTAATTAATTTGGTTTTAGTTTTCAGGTGACAAATATTTCAAATGAAAGCAGCAGATTGTGGCAGCTTGATATTTCATTATGTAATTGGGAGGATTTTCTGTTTTCAAAAAACAAGTTATTGCATTTTAATACCATTGCTGATACTAAAAGTAAATTGAATGTCTTTACATGTGGGAAAATGTAGCCTTTATACTTTTAAGCACTGAAAAACATTCTGTGTTTGCCTAAGCTCCCATAATAGTGTACAAAAGCAAATAGTCTGTTTTGCCTGTTGGTGGGCAGTGCATAACAAGAGCTTTCCAAGCAGTATTTAGGTATCTTACTAGAAATATAAATACATTTTAGATGGAGTGGATTCAAAACAGGCCACTATTCTTAATGATTATTTCTTGATTACCATTTTTTCTTCTGGCTTTCATCCCTTACTGCTTTTTTCTCTCTGATCTAAACATAAAGTGAGATTTTTGTCTTTTTATATTGCTTTTAAGGCTAGAAAACCCTCTAGAACCCTTGTCCAGTATTTTATTAAAACATGATATCCATTCTACAGAAACTGTGGATTTATGTGTTACTTGAAGAAAGGTACTGAGTAGGATTGAAAATTTAGTCACATTTACTGTTAAATGAAAGGTATGTTTCAGTGAGACATGGGAAATACAGTAAAGCAACCTGATTGACTATTAAAGCATTGAACAAGTGAAAATAATAGTAGCTGTCATTCTTTAAATGCAATATACAAGATTTTTAACCTGCATGTTTAAATGTGAAGAGGAGACTATTCATTTTGGTGTCTAAGCAGTATTTTTCTACAGATCTACATCTGCAGGAAGTCATATTTGATACCTTTCTTAAAAAATTGATATAAAGGTTACTGCAGACACATTAAAGAACAACATATTATTTAACACCACTTTTCAAATACACTCAAAATGGTTAAGGATCTTCAGGTGACGTGCAGAAAGAGCAATTTCTCACTGCTGCTTGATGATGTCTTCCTTCAGCTGAACTGAAAGCTCCATTTCTGCAGGGATTTTTGCTCTGTGCATGGAATGGTCTTTATGGTGTTGACCCAAAAACTTTGGCCAGAGATTAAAAAGGGACAGGGTAGCCAAGACTTCCTGCCATTTACCCCTTTTTCTCTGGATCACAGCATAGGAAGGGCAACCCTTTTTCTTCCCCTTTCCAAAGTAAGGGTTACAGATTAAAGGCAATCAGGGAAGACTTGCAAGTGGGAGAATGTAGTTGTGGCCACATGTAGGTTGTGGAATTCCAGTCTCTGTGAACTTCAAAAGGAATCTATTAACTTTTTTTTTTAAATCAAATTTCTTTTAAATGCATGAATTGATAATGTTTTCTTTGTGAGAATAAAATGAATGCTTTAGTATAAGAGTAAATTTTTTGCTTCTAGTAACAGTTTGGGTTTTAAAGCTCCTCACCAACCTACTGAATGAATAATATAGGTTTTGCTTTCCTTTCTGTTTGTTTTGCAGTGGTTGGGAGAAGGGCATGCAAACAGTATGTTCTTACGGTGTTTTTGTTTACCTACTCATGCACCACAAGAAAGCAGCTTTTCTGCTGTTACTTCTTGTAAGAGGACAAGTTAGCAAAGGCAAATCCACCTTCAGGTGACCTTGACAAGGTAGCAGGAGCTAAATTTAGAAACTCAAATCTTCCTCTGATGGATGGGTATACACACTTTTCTGTCCATCCATTCATCTTTGTCAGAATGCAGGGAGATTGAAAAGCCCTGTTCTCTAAATTTGGTAGGCCTGCTGTGATTAAGCATAGTTTGTGTATTTCTTTGAGGAAAGAAAAATCTTTAAGAACCTGAATCATAGGAAGTGCTAGTGAGGAGGACAAATGAATGTGCCTTGTCAAATGGGAACAGATTTTGGCAGTGGATAATAGCAGCCTGTGCCCTGTCTTGTTTTAAATCTCACTGGAAATGTTCTGTGTCTTTCTCTCCCACACCTGCTTAGGTGGCGCATCCTTTGATACGTAACCAGCTTGTGAATTACATTTACAATGGATTTTTGGTGCCAGTAATGGCTCCTGCGCTTCATAAGGTCAGTGGTGTATGCAAGCATGACACAAAATAATAACGGGCAAAAGCATTATGGGTGATCTCTGTGTAAAGATACTTTTAAATGTACTGTCAGTAGTGACTTTCATGTAATTGAGTAAGTTTCTAGACTAACTTTCCATCTTTTCATTCTGTACTTCCTATTTACACTGTACAGATTATTAAGCAAGATGTAGGTATTTCTGAAAATGCTTAAAATTCTTACGTGAAATGAAGAACCAAAATATTTTTGTTGCACTAGGCTGACATATCATCAAAAAAGCAGTGAACTTTTAGACAACATTTCATCGTAACAGATGTGTTTCCATGAGGAATTTTTTTCCAAATGAACTTTTTTTTTACAAGGAAAATGTTCAGTCAAGAACTATTATACTAATTTCAGCAAAGTTGGTATTGTTTTGTACTTCCTTATTACAGTTGGTGGAGCTATTTTTGTAAAGTGGAGAAGAAATGGAGTTTGGTATCAATTTTCTGCTGTATTAGGGTGCAATTTATGTTGCTTTGAATAAAAAAAAGTCCATTTTTATTTGAATTTTAGGGGTTATCCTTTGCAAAGTACGCCACTGATGTTGGTGAATTTATTTTGTGTGTGTGTTAGGCTGCGGGACACAACATTTCCAACTGTTGCAGAATATGTCAATTAATAGTCTTCGTTGCCCTGTAAAAAGAACGCCTCATTTAGGGGAGAAAAAGTAGGAGTTTCTGAGAGTAAAAATCCACCAAAAACTTCCAGGAGAGGACTACTAAATTGCCTTTTGTACGTCTACTAATTTGTATTAAGCCTACCAAGCAGAAAGCACTGCACCCCTCCCATTTTCTGAGAGGTCACTGAAACACCGTACCCTGCTTTCTACTCTAGGACTTGTCTTGGTGGTGCACACAATTCTTCACAAGAAAGCAATATGCAGTATAGAATCTTCTTCAATGGTTTGGCAGACCTCAAACATGACAATGGCTTGACAAGGCCTCAGACTTGATAAGGGCTGGAATAGAATCTGGCTGTGATCCAGGTCAAGGCTGTAGTCTGTTGTTGAGATAGTTCACCTACTTACCTGGCAGTAATTTTTTTCTATTTCTGTACCTTGACTTAATCCCTTACCAAGACTGGGAATTAGAAACAGGAGTGAAAAGCCAACCAGGTTTAGGTCAAGGTTATGGATAACAAGGGACACATGAGATTGTAAGTGTGGGATTCAAGTTTTAATGGGTACTGGTTTTTCCTGTGAAGTACTTAGGTCAAATTTTAGGTTGTCTTAAACACTACTATGCTGCGGAATGCCATTCTTATTGGTTGGTTAATCTCCTAACATCCTACTGGGTTATTTCCCTGTTGATGGTACTTAAATCATTTAAAGCATGCTGTTCTGGTTACTTTTTTTTCATGTGATGAAATTTTTGTTGAACCTCATTTATATACTCTGAAATTGGATGAAATCGTATGTCTTTTGAAAATGGAGATGTTGGCTGCTACCATGTGTGAGTTTCAAGCCTAGATCTTTCCTGAACCTTGACATTGTTTGGTGCTTTGTTCTGCCAGTAATAAACCTTTCCTTGATTAGCATTAAGTTTGACTTTTTCCTCTTTAAAAATTAACTACTTATGTGTATAAATTGCACATACATGGAGGTTTAATGGAGAAGATGGATTGCACCATCTAGTGGATCTGATACAAGGCTTTCATATGTAAGACCAAAACTCCATAGCAAAAGGAAACAAGGAAGTGGAGGTACCTTTGACCTCTTTAGTCTTTCCATGCTGTGCCCTACATTAATTTAACAGAAAATAAATATTTTACGTCTTTGCTTTAGGACACATGTCTATGCCCTAAGACAGATAATTATGCTGTAACAACTCTTTCATACATTAAAATTATTCTAGTGCCTTTTGAAAACATTTATGCTAAGCTGAGGAGTAGGCTTTGAAAACTGTATCACTCATTTGGTGACTTAAGTGTTGTAACCTTAACTTAACCTCAGTTAACCTTTAGGTTAAGAAAAAAATGTGAAAGGCTAAAATAAGAGAAAGGCCAGGTGCACCATGATACTTCAGAATGCACCATGCACTTCAAAATGGAAGTTCTTTCACTGAACACAATGCTAAATGGATCTTGATTTTTTTTTTTTTTTATTTCCTGTTAAACTCAATGAAGTTGGTTTGGTATCCTAAAGTCTACCTGTGGATGAAGGTTTTAGTTTTTATCCAGTCATTTAGTTTGGGTTGTTCTGACTCATTCTGGCTTATGAGCTCAAATACATGGAGTAATGGAGCATGTTATGCTCTCCATTTATCCATTGAGCCAGTCGTCTTACTGTAGAAGGCTATCAAGTTGGTTGGACTTGATTTTTCCTTTTGTAAATCCATACTAGTTAATCCCAGTCACCACCTTCTCCTTATGTTTGGAAATGGTCTCCAGGAGGTTTGATTCCATCTGCTTCCCAGGGATTGATGTGAGGCTGATTAGCCTGTCATTCCCAGCCTGGAATTCCCTGGATCATCCTTCTTGAAGACTGGAGTGACATGTGCTTACTTTTAGTCCTCAGAAGCCTCTTTCAGTAGCCACAACCTTTCAAAAATCAAGAGTGGCATCAGCAGTCAGGGAGGTGACGTATCAGGCCCCATGGACTCAAGTGTCTGGTTTGTTTAAATGTTCCCAGTCTGATCCCCCTCCTCAAAGGGTACGTCTTCCTTGCTCCAGACTTCTGCTCTCATCTTAGGGTCCTGGGATTACTGAAGGCAAATCTTGCCAGTAAAGACGAAGGTGAGGAAGGCGTTGAGTACTCTGGCTTTTTCCATGTATTTTCTCACCAGGTTACCTTCTCCATTCAGCAGCAGGCACACATTTTTTGCAGTTTTCCTTTTGCTGCTGAAGCCTTTCTTCAGCTCCGGCTGGGCTTTGGCTTTGCTAATCCTTTCCCTGCACACTCAGGCAGTTTTACAATATTCCTCTTCTCCCTACTTCCATCTCTTTCTTTTCATGTTGAATATTTGTTAGGAGCTCCTAGTTCATCCATCCAGACCTTATATCTCCTTTCCTTGACTTTCTTCTGTTCTCCCAACTTAAAACATCAGACTATCAAACAAGACTTGTGGTAAAAGTAGCATCAGAATTTCAGTAAGTAGAATCTCAGTAGAAGTAGTACAGAATTTCAGTATGTGGTTCAAAGCTTTGAGATATGTACATGTGTTATCTTGAAATGTCTGAAACATTTATGGAGCTCTGTAGTGAGCTCTGTTTTTTTTTTTTTAAATTTTAGCAGATTGTCTCCCTATACATACTTACTATGTATACAGTTCACTGTGTGAAAGAAACAGTGCCAGAGTGTTGAGGATAGAGATGTGTTTCTAAGAAAAAGTCAGGGGGCGGGGAGACCAACATGCTTTGCTTGGTATGACTTTCATGGATTTATCTCGGGAAGCTACTATGGAGTCGAAAAAAGACTTCGCTAGTTCAGTTTTTTCCCAGTTAAGGAAGTTTCAAATTGAGTGGGCTAGCTTAAAATATCCTGTTTTTCACAGTGAGCTCTATGAAGGTTATTTACATAGCTCGTGAACTGCAATGTGCTTGAATAACCCAAACATTCTCAAGTTTATGACTCCTTAACTTCATTTCTCAAAGATAAGTATCCTAAATATAGCGTGTTCTTGTAGCCTGATTTATACCTGGTCTCTACTAGTCTCGTCACTGTGTGTGGGTTATCCCACCTACACGCGTAATGAGTGATTGACAAATACATTCGTGTCTCAGAACCTGCGCATTGCTGAACAGCCCAGATTTATACTGTGTAGCTGAGGATGTGCATTAACTGGCTGAGCTGGATGGCCCTGGCTTGTCCTGTGGTTGTCTGGATTTTACTGTGCTTTTTATGAAAGAGTTACCTCCCTAACTTCTGACATCTGAGTTTCCTTGGACATTTAAAAAAGTGATTCAATGGCATTGTTCATGGGGGGCTTATGCAAGGTCACAAATTCCTTATTTCTGTTCAGTTGAAAACAGAAGGAATAAAATGTTGTGTCTGTAAAGATACAGAGCTAAAGAAAAGGTTAATTTGGTAGTTTTCTTTTTGCAGATGGATTTTTAATCATAATAATGGATCATAAATCCATTATTTAAATTTTTGCCTAAACCATCTTTTATTCTTTTCAGTCTAAGTGTCTGGGATTGAAGAAAATTAAGACTATCTGGAAGAATCTGTTCATAATATAAGACTGGTATTTTCTGATGGCATGTCATCTCCAACTTGAAATTATGCAGTTCTTCCCTAGGTTTTGATACTTAGAGGAAAAAATACTTGTGAGAAGGTATAATTCTGCTTCAGGCATGGAGCCATACCATTACAATTATGAGATGTATTTCATTGGCTATTTCTTGCTTCACTGTCAAAGCTAACATTTTGGAGTTTTATCAAAAAAATAGAAGGTCTTCTGGGGTCAAATTGTACAAGGGTTCAAGTAATCAAAGCTAATTTTCTCTTCAGTTAAAACCAAATGTAAATCCCAGAGTAAATCCAGAGTAACCCTGCTGAAGTCTGTTTTACTGGTTCTGCTAAAGGCCATATTGCCTTATTTCAATCTATGTATTTGGTAGGAGAAAATGCTTATTTACCTTATGCTTTTAAGTACTTGGAGCACTACTGTAAAATCCTAGTGAAATCTTTTTCAGAAGGTCTTTAATATGTCTGTATTTTGCAGTCAGAACCATGTGCTGGATAATTAGAAGCCACACTGTGGCGTATATAAATATTATGCTACCTTCGATAAAACTCAGGTTGGTTATATACATCTCTTTACTGTGAGGGCATGTGATTTAATTTTAATTTGGCATTCAGAGCATCTGGGTGACAAAGATAGCTATTCAGAACATCTTGAGTGTTTATGTAATTTCTGTTGTTTCAATTTATTGAAGATAGCACTAAAAATTTGACAAATGGTATGATAAAGGCAAATTTTTAATGTGTTAGCATTTACTGCTTTACTACATGGCATTTAACTGTAAACTATGATATAATTATTCTTCTACTTGGGAGACTTGTTTTAATCTGAATAACGGAAAACTGCACCAGCTTTCTAGTGTAAAGTGTTGCCGTTGGCCTGGTGAAGAGAATGGCTCTGCGGAAGCGCTGGCGTGGTCCTGTCAAATAAGCTCTGTCAAATGGACCTCAATTCTGTCGCACACTAACCCATCTAAACGAAAACCTCTAACACGGTATGCTACTATGATAATTCAATAATACTTGCTTGATGATTACACAGCTCAGCGAGAGGGAAATGACCTGTAAATTATACTGTACAGATTAGAAGGAACATCTTTATAAATATCCTGCAAGACTGTCAGTTCCCATTTAGAAATAATACCATCTTTCACCTTACTGAAAAGCATTTGGACAGCTGCTGTAAAAGAAGTGTAAGCCAAACATTACTGCAAAACTTTGAATAGTCTCATGCTTTGGAGAAGCCCATTAATAGCTACAAAATTTAATTTTACTGGCTATAGAGTGGATATATGTTAAAGGTGCCTTTCACTTTTCGCATCAAACACTGCGGTTGAGTTGAATTTTAACTTGGTATGAACTGGAACAGTATATAAACCTCAGCTGAGGGGAGTTGAAGCCGTTCTGGTTTTCTGATTCCTGCAGTGTGCAAACTTCCTCCATCCCTGATCCTGCTTGTCCTTGCTCTCTTTTATCAGGGTGACTGTTCATATGAGAAACTGAGTGAGGTTAAATCTCAGCTTTATTTCCTCAGTTTTAACCTGAATCAATTCCCTGAGCCAGTTCACTCAGGGTGCAGTGAAGTGAAACATGAACCTTTCTGCCAGTATAAGTTGGGGGCAAGAAGTTGAAAATTAATAGAAAGGAGGAGAGAGTGGGAGCAGTTGGATTTTTTTTTTTTTTTTTTTAAATCAGTGAAGTGGGCTTATTCAGGTTATTCAGCTTGTGGATCTAGAGGATAAATTCTAATGAGACCATTCATGATCTCTTCATGGGCAATATGAAATCCTTGTAGGAAGGGAAATGTGAAGGAAAGGAGGAATCATGATAGCCATACTCCTGTAAGAAGGCATGAAGCTGTAAATTAGAAAATATATTGTGTGGATCCCAAGGGAAAATCGCCAGTAGCAGCCAGTGCAATTGGTCTAACACAGAGCGTGTAATATATTAAACTGAACTTGCAATGACAGTAATTTCTGGCTCTTTGCTATTACTTGGCACAGTGACTTGTAAAAGCTGCATATCTTTACACTGTCCTGCCTCACCATCTAATCAGTCATCAGAGGCGTCGAGAAAAGATTTGCTAAAAATTATTACATAATTAGAGAAGGGTATTGCAAGGCTAAAAGGAGCTTTCTCTTTTCAGTAATCTCTAATCAAATATCTGTCTGGCTATGAAGCCTCTCCAGTAGACCCTTTTGTAGCGTGTTACATCTTAAAGAATATAACAACTGATTGTTTTATAGAAAGCATGTGGATGAGTTTTTTAAATGGTGTCTTTAGATAGACACTGTGAAGTTATAAGTATATTGAAAAAAAAATCCAGCAACTTTAAATTGTTATAACCGTGGCTAATGAAAATGGTAGAATACTGGTCTGATTAATGAAATGGATATGGATTTTTCTAGGTTTTTGTGTTCAGTCCTACAAATTTATCTTGGGAGCAGAGATATCCCTAGTCTTTACCATTAGTAGAAAGGATCTAATACAAGGGATGCTGCTGGTGGGTTTTTTTTTTGCTGTTGTGGCAGTGGTGGATTTTAATGTTGCTGAAATACCTTTATCAAAAATATAGCTCAACACTTATTTAACAAAGGACTTTTTGAGAAAACAACCATGTCTTTATTTTATTCCTCTCCCGTTGTTGTGGTACTTTTCTTGATACTTAATTTTCAGAGGTGAAGAATTTTCAAACTAAATATCAAAATTTTGGATGTGTGTAACTTTTGGCTTGATTTTTATCATCCTTTCAAAGATGTTACATTCTGAAGACTAGCTAAAAGCTTACTTGGACAAACTGTACTCTAATCAATGCTCACAACAATACAAAGTTTTTCTAAGCTGCCTCAGGATTTGACTGTAGTGAATGGACATGCTTGACATGGGTAGTAAATGTTTTGTTCTCTGGGAACATTTGTTCTTTTGTTGTTTACCTAAGAACCAATTTGAATTTATTAGAAAAGATTTCCTTACTTTCTTCAAATCTGTTTCATGAGACATATTAGTTTAAGAAGAGACAACCAGCAAGTTGTCTGAACGCAGCTTTTTAGCGTGGCTAGGTATCTTAGAAAACAGAGATCTTCGGTAATAACTGCACAAATGAATGAGTCTCACTTTCAACACCTAATGTATTGTGTGTAACGCGATCTGTGGAAGAGGTGTACGGAGTTAAAGGGTTTTTGCCAGGGCTGGGGTTTGCCTGGTTTAATTGATTTCTCCAACATCCTTCTCTAGTTGCAAAACAAAGTGAGCTCTCTAGAGGCTCCTTCAAAGCGGACTAACGCATCCCATTGGGTAAAAGGAAAATTAGCCTCATAGAGCTAAAATTAGCCTTTCTGAATACTTCTCTAGATGCCTCAACTCTCCAGAAGTTACACTTATTGTCAGGTATGATAAAAAGGAGAAGCAAACTCAGAATGCAAGGTGGCAAAATGAGATATAATTGTAAAAGCATAGATGTCTGCTTGCCAGATTAATTGATCTTTTTCCTAAGCTGCGTACGTGATTTTCATTTCAAATGCCAAAGCAATATTTTTGTTTGATTTGCTCTTGCAGAATGCAGAAGGATGGTCTCTGTGCTGGTTTGTGTGGACAGGCTGCACACAAAGGTGTGCTGAGAGAGCACTGGAACTTCTAAAACATGATAGCATTAAAATTGCTTGTACAGCACTACCTCACCTGCTTTGAGTGTTGCACAGTGATTTGCGAAATATGTCCTAGCTTCACTTATTGTGAAAGTTTGAAGGGGTGTTGTGGATAAGGCAGTATGTTTTTATTGAAAAATGAAAAAGGATTCTTACAAATCCTTTAAAATCTTGACAAAACATAGTCTTCTTCCCTCTTTCTCAGAAAATGGGTAAGCCATTTCAGTAACTTCCTTCTCAAGAAGAACTAAAAATTGTGTTGTGGCACTCTGCACAAAGAACTTCAATCAATCAAGATTTAACGAGGTTATAAGTAACTCCTTTGTGAACTATTTCGGCTTCACTAATGATGGGTTGGTTCTTCTAGCTCTGTTCAGTGGTATCCATCAAGTGTTGGTTATGGTAAACATTTCTTTTTTTTGTCTAGTCCTGAAGCTGTTGGGAGGACTGAATGTGCTCTCAGAACTGAACATTTCTAAAGTAGTCTCTAGCTGGCTTTTTCCCGCTCTATTTCATTCATAATACGCCCTCTGAAAAGCATATGGGTTTCTCTCACTGATACAAACGTAGGATGAGTTGTCCAAAGAGCATCAGTTTCAGAAAAATGTCACTGCCCTTGTGAATCTGCTGGCTTTTCTTGCTTTCATTTGCAGCTCTGGTATTTTATACCTCTACATAGGCTCATCCCTCTGCTCTCAGCAAACGTCTGTGAAACCTGCAGGCCAAGAACGTGCTTCCGTTTTCCCATAAAGGATGAAGGAGAAGTGACACAGGGACATAACGATGTATTACTTCTGTCTGGCCTTTCCTTGGCAGAGGGTTTAAAGGCTTTGATGAACTGTATGCTATCATAATGATGTCACATGATGGATTTCTTGGGCTTTGCTTTTTATAGCTTCCTGCTATAAAAACAAAAGAAAACAAAAAAGCCACTTCTCAGGGCAACAGCTTTCATCAGAAAGCCATTCTTTTTTACCTCACAAGTCCCCACACCTCTTGGCTATTGCAAAAACAAAACAAAACAACAAACCTAAAGACAACTCTTGGCTCCAACCAGAACCAATTTCCTCTTTGTCACAATCTGCTCGTTTCCCAAGCAGGTTTTCTGGAGATTGAAATGTGGCAGTCGTCCTATGGAATAGTGTGTGGAAGTGTATAAGCACGTTTGTTTTATTATATTTACAGAAACAAAGAATATGGG
>JAVSBS010002937.1:0-27727 GCA_033124195.1 Coracias cyanogaster
GTGTGGGAACTTATGGCAGGATTGTTTGAAAGACAACTTCTGAGGGGATGTTGCTGAGTTCGGTGTTGGCCTGTGTGATCAGGCAACTGAGGGCAACATAAAATGATGATGGCTGAACCAGCACAACGTGCTTGCAAAGCCTCATACCTGTTATGCAAGAGCACTTGGGTAGGTGGGGTTGTTGCTGAGGGGATGTACCTGCTCCACCAGGCAGGAACTTGTTACCATTGCCCTCTCTCTTGACAGTCAGTATCTTCAGTCAGAGCAAAGGGAATCCTCTGAGTTATGTATCTTATCCAATTGTTGGGCCTATCTCTGGGAAGGCAGGATGTGATTCCTGTGGTGAACCTCCCTTTCACACTCCCTGATGCTTCTCAAACTAGTCAGCTCCTCCTGGAGCTCTGTTACTAAGCAGAGGAGTTTCTCTACCTGGACACACCTCCCACAGGTGTGCTCACTGCTGCCATCCTATACTAATGTGAGAGCAAGGCCCAGACTGAAGTCTGATGCAGGGGTGGCTGTGTTCCTACTGGAGCTCTGTCTTGGAAGCTGCATCGGTCATTGTGGGTGTAGAGCTTAGAGAGGCCATGGCTTTCTGCCAGGTGCAAACCATTGCTCCCTAGGCAGAGCTTTCAGTGCCTTCCCATGTCAGGTGCTGCTTGAACATAATAACTAATATATGTGTTTGAGAACTCTAAATCTTTACTCCTCAAACTATACATATGTGCACTGTTAAGTGCCATTAGAGAATAGGAGCTAAGACTTTCTGCTGGCTGTATTTGGAATACATATTTTTTCTTTTTCTGTTTAAAATGTCAGTGCCATTACTACCTTCCCCAGCGAATAAATTCATTTTGTGATTTGACAGTTTCTCAGAAGTATCAGCTAAGGTGGTTTAAGCATTACTCTGCCTTACTAGCAGTGAGGGGTGACTGACACACCAGAAGGCTATGCTGCCATCCAGCATGACCTGGACAGGCTGAAGAGTTGGGCAGAGAGAACCTTATGAAATACAACTAGGACAAGTGTAATGTACGGCACAGTACAGGTTAGGGGCTAACCTGCTGGATGATGAGGAGAATAGAACATCTCTATTATAAAGAAGGCTTGAGGGACTTTTTTTTTTTTAGCATAGAGAATTCTGAGAGGGGATCTTATCAGTTATTGCAAATACTTAAAAGGTGGGTGTCAGGAGGATAGGGCCGGTCTTTGTCATTGTTGAGACGGATGCAACATACAAAAGTTATGAGCCAAAGCTAAAAAGCCACTTTATTCATCATTCCTCTTTCTCATTCATTCTATCTCCAAGCCTCTTTACAAGCCTCTTTATATCCTTTCTTATCTATTCATGCTGTTCATCAGAAAGCTGCTAAAATGATTCGCTCAATGCTCTGTCCATACACCTCTCTTTACATGTTAATTGGCTGTGGCTCCTGTTGTGTCTCCCGTCTTGTCTGCTGATCTCTTGCCAGGTTTCTGCTCTGTGGTATGTACTTATTCAGTCTCTTATCACTTCCTTCTCTCCTTGAGACTTTCCAGCCTCAGGACTTCCCAGCCTCTTCAAGGGTACATGGTTATCCGCTCAAGGTCAATGTCCATCATCCTCCTCTGAGTCCTCAGTCCAGCTGTGGACACCCACAAGTCTTTTTTCAGTGGTGCCCGGTGACATGACAAAAGTTAAAATGCACAAACTTGAACACAGGAATTTCCATCTAAACATGAGAAGGAACTTTACTTTGAGGGTGGCAGAGGACTGGAACAGGCTGCCCAGAGAAGTAGTGGAGTCTCCATCTCTGGAGGACATTCAAAACCTGCCTAGACGCTGTCCTGTGCAACATGCTATAGGTGAACCTCCTCTGGCAGAGGGGTTGGACTAGACGTCTCCAGAAGTCCCTTCCAATCCCTGTAATGCTGTGATTATGTGATTCTTTTGTTCATCTATGGAATTTGGGAGCTAGTCAACCTGCTGCTTAGATGTTGTGGATGAGCAGCCAACTACACCAATTTGTCAGAGAAGAGTGTTTTAGATTGCTTAAATAATCACTGTCAAGGGAATTAGCAAAAGTTATTTTAACATTAATTTGTAGAAGTGCGACTTACTAGAGTTTGATGGCAAGGTTCACTCTTACTACATGAAAGAAACATACAAAGGATAATTGAATTAGACTTGATTTAGAATTACACAGAGGCTGGAGATGCAAAAAGGTAAGGGATACTCTCAAACTGAGTGACCAGGTTAAGAATGGATCCCCTTGCTTTCTAAACGCCTTCTTAGAAGGAAGTCTATGTGCAGCTGGATCCAGTCTTAGTCCCAGCTTTGGTCAACAGTTTGTGGCTAAAGGAACTAGCTGTGTGGATTTCATTAGATGTTCATTCAGCGTGCTATCAATCACTTATCTTCTATCCAGGCATCTGGTGTTAGTTCACTCTGAAGTTTGAATCCTAGATTTCCTGAAATAGAGTGTCAGGCAACAAATATTATAAAAATAAATAATTTAATAAAGTGGTAGATCAGCTCAAGCTGGGTGCCTCCAGGGACAGACAGAAGGACCCAAACAGAGAAATCACTGGGTAATTATACTCTTACAGACTATTCACCTGTCCCTCGCACATTCTTCACACTGTCTTAATGTGCCCTTTGATACATGTGTCCTTTGATCAAATAGTGATTCTGGTCTGAGATCTTCTGACTCCTTAATTAGATTCCCTCACTGTGTCCAGACAGGCCATTATCTTGTCTTTTGCAGCTGCTGTTGATGGTTGTAGCCTTGAAGCCTCCTTATCTTCTGGTTTGTGTTGGCTTTAGAGGCCCTGTTTTGATTAAGCAGGTGGAAGTTCAGTAAATCTAAGTGAAATTTTACAGCTTGCAGCTTAAGGCTTCAGTAAATCTTGCTAAGTAAAGCTAAGCAAATGGCATACTAAATCACACAACATCGTATCTCTAAGTGATTAATTCTGTGCAGTCCAGTTGCTGTCCAAGAAGAACTCAAATTTGGCTCATCCACTGATCTGTCATTGCTAAAAGACCTTGTTGCTTCGAGGAGCAATCTTGAGAGGAGTCCTAGCTCAAGGGGAGATCACTGCCATACAGCCAGGCTGCCTAGAGGGGAGCATTCAAACAGGGCTCACTTAGGCTGTCATATTTATGGGATAAAGGGGTTGGCTCATGTGGTGCATGAGGCACGGACACTGAATGCTGGTGCAAACAGAATCATTTATTCACACAGTTAGTTACTATATGTACTCTTAAATGCTATTAGTCTCGTGATCTACAACTGTTTTGATGTAGCCCAGTTAGACAGCTGTCTAATTGGTTAGTTCTAATTTTGCCAAAATGCTTAATATGTGTGATGTCAGTTTGCCATATCTCAGCAGGTGTCAATCCACGGGGATTAGTTCCTGTAGAAGATTTCACTGAAATCAATAATTGGCAATCAGGACAAGAGGCTACGATATCCCTGTCTTGTTGTAAGGAAAGATCAAACTGATGCTGCAACGATTTAGCATTTTGATGATAAAACTCATGTGACAGTTTTGCCTGTGTATGCTTATTTGGCAGAATCACAACCATGGTGAGAGCATCAGCACGAGCATTCCCCTCAACAATAGGGCCTGGAAGATGAGTATGGGAGTGGAGGTGAACAACAAAATAAGGATGTTCCCTTCACAGTATGGACTCATAAATGTCACACAAAAGAGAAAACAAAAAACTGTTTGTAACTTCTTTGACATAGGCAAATTTGATTCGCATAAGAATACCACACACATAATGAGAATCGGTGACAATGTTAATAGGTTCACTGTGGAAGTGCTGCAGAGCATTTTATGCTGCAGCAAGCTCAACCATCTGCGTTGACCCAGTATATGCTTTCACAATATTTTCCCAACACCCTGTTTCATCTTGCCATACAACTGCAGCTTTCCCTGTTTTCCCAGAGCCATCAGTAAAAACTGTTTTGGCACCGGAAATGGGACTAGGTCGCAATCATGGTCGTAATTGCAGTGGCAGTTCTTTCAGGGAATTTAGTAATTTATGTTTTGGCATATCATGTTCCAGTCGACTGAGATAGTCACATAAGGCGATTTGAAACGATAAAGACTCACGTAACAATGTGGCGAATTCAGCAGCTGCGTTTGGCAAAGGAATAATATCAGGGTCTTGACCTAGAAGTTCTTGGCTACGCAGCCACCCTGCGGACAAGAGATGACAAAGCATTTCCACATGAGTAACAAGGGTCTTGGAAAAAGAATGTGGCAAAAAAATCCATTCAAGAGTAACTAAAGTTGAATTCTGCATTTCACCTACTAACCCATAAGACTGAAAAGCATTTAAAATAAGAAACAGTCGAACAGGTAAATTTAAATGTAAACGAGAGGAGAAACCTTTTCTATTTTTGTAGCTACAAGTTACAACGCACTCCTAGCAGGCTGAGTCAATTGTCTTGCTGATGAAAGGTCTAGATCACCCTTTAAAAGCTGGAAAAGCAATGACAATTCTTCAGTAGTGATGCCTAAAAGTGGGTGAACCCAGTTAACGGAACCTAATAACTGTTGTAAGCACTTCTGCAGGCATTCAAACTTGAGCTCCCAAAGATGTGTATTGACCCTCCCCCATCGAATGATCCATACCGGTCAACTGTGATAAATTGTCCATGACCTGTGCAGCATAAAGATCGTGATACTCAGAATTCCACATAGCAAATTGAGATGCAGACAGAACCAAACATAACAGAGAACACCAATCGCTTGGAGTCATAAGATTCTCCAGTGATAGCCTGAACAAGGTTAATTGTATATGATGACTGCAGACCAAAGTCCTGTATTGAATGGCATATTTCTTTCACTGCTTCATAAGATAACTGAGCATGTTCAGGTGGTTTTGTGTGGTTTATACACAACTGACAAAACTTGCAACATTTGCACATCTCCGGTTCATAAGGCTTCTTGGTGACATTCCTCTAAGCAGTTAGTCAAAGTGGATTTAATGTTTGTTTTGCAATCAGCATTTCCAAAACTAGCAGGAGGAGGAGGAGGAGGAGCAGGCGGAGGTGCCAAGATTAATGGCAGTAGGGGAGCAAATGGAGGAGGCTTAACAATAGATTGATGGAAATGGAGGGCAGAGTGCCCTTCCAGACCTGTGTCAGTATTTGCTCCGCGGTCAGAGCTGTAGCCATCATGGCTTTCACCGGTGTGAGCTGAGGATACAATTACAACTCATCTTCCAGGTTTACTGATCCCATATCGAAAGAATCGTCAGGGTCAGTGTCAGAATCAACAGCAATGAAGGACTGAGGCGATGCACCTCTAGTTAAAGCACCGTAAACAAGTTTGACCTTCTGTGTCGACTCGGTCTTAGGTTCTGCAGTTTTAATAGTCCCTGCAGTTTGCGCAGAAGCAGTTGTAACAGCCTCATCAGTAGCTGTATCAGCAACAGCTTGCTCAGCAGGGAGCATTGCCCTCAAAGAGGTGTAAACCACTCTCCAAGTAATTAACAAATAAGGATTAAAGTCATCTTGCTCCATCTGCTGCTGCCGTAAACATTGTCCGACCGGTTGCCAGGCTTGAGAATCATAAATGTAAGTCTCTGAAAACCACGGACATGACTCCTGCACCCAAACAAGCAGCTTCACTAACTGCAAAGGGGAAAGCTTAAACCCTTGTTCCTTAGCAATATGAAGTAATATTTCTTTATGCATTTGCAGATTGCCCCATTTTTTAGAGCAAAAACTTCCCCAGCCACTCACCGTACAGTCTCGCAGTTGATGATGATTACTGGAGCTCCTTGGTGACGATGCCAACCCAGTTCGGCTGCAGGGGTGCACCACCTATACTTGTCACCGTGTTGTTACTTCAGTCAAAATGTATCAATCTTCTTATATCAATGTTTGTAATCCCAATACAGGCGCCATTTGTGGTGCATGAGGCACAGACACTGAATGCTGGTTCAAACAGAATAGTTTATTCACACAATTAGCTACTATATATACTCTTACATGTTATTAGTCTCATGATCTACAACTGTTTTGATGTAGCCCGGTTAGACAGCTGTCTAATTGGTTAGTTCTAATTTTATCGTTATCTTCCTTGCAAGAGGTGGTCAGTCTTCTTTCCGAAGTTTACGACGTACAGCTGTAACTACAGTCCTTGACTTCTCCAGCACCACACATTCTTTCTCACAACTCCCTTGTTTTTACTCAAACTCACACATTATCAAGGGGCCTGTGATATAGTACATTCTGTAGTTTCCCACAGGCTCATAGTCAAATTTCATACAATGGGAGAGGTATGCACAAGACTACTTGTACCCACAACTTATTGCTGTTCCAAGCTCATATGCATCAGCACTCACTGTGCTTTGCTCTTTTGTGGATTTACTAGAGGATTTCTTGGTCTGGCTATGGCTCAGCCTTTTACCTCCTTTGGAGCTTTTTCCAAATTATTGTTAGGTTTTTTTAAAGGGGATGGAGTGCATCAGTCACATTAAGGTAAGCAAGAGCAACTTGAAAGTACTAGAATACTGGGAGCTTTCAGGTCAACAAACTAAGCATGTTGTGACATATTCAGGATGTGGCAGATGCTCAGGAGAACTCTTATAAACAGTAATTTAAGACATGGGCATGTAAAGTCATCTAAGCACATCACATCCTATCAGGAAGAAAACCTAAATGTAATCACATGTTATTTCAGAAAGATCATCCCCAACTGGAAAAAATCTTTGTTATTTCACACATTTCAGACAATAACCAGTGCTTTGCCTCCTCTTTGGAATAGATTTAACAATAAGTAAGAGTTTTCTTGACCGATACAGTGTGATTTTTCAGCATGTTTTCAAAGACTCTCCAGAAAACGCTTAGAAATTAATGGGAATGTAGACTGATCTGCAATTGTTTCTTCTTTATACCATTGCAATTTCTGCCATCACCTCTGGATCCATTTGGATAACATGACAGTAAAATAGAAGGAAGTTCCAAGTTTTAAGAGATAGATACATCAAAATGAGTTAGAATAAGCATGCCTCAAGCAAGGAAGTTAATTCAGATGCTGATCTAGCAAACCATTTAATAACTTCAGAAACCATGTCCTTAATTCATTTACTATCTTTTCTATAGAAAGGCACTGATTCTTGGAAGGTAATAGTCAGCTAGAAAGCAAAAGTAATTAAATATCAGAAATATCAGGGAAGTGTCCCTTCAAAAGTAGGTATTTAACAATACTCATCTTTCTGGAAAGTAGGAAAAAGAAGAAAAATACTTTAGTTTTTTGTTGGGTTTTGGGTTTTGTTTTGCATATTACATCACTTTCTGTTGTATACTTAATGACTTTTAAATTGGGAATACAGACTCAAATTACATTTTACAACTTAAACCACATTTCAAGCTCACAGATTTTCAGCTAATTCTTGCACAATCATTTAATGATCAAAAGTAATTACAGTTATAAAGATTGAGTCGATGAACTATACATAGATCCTGTCAGGATGTCTTTTAACATTCCTATTCTATGCAGCCAGACATCTCTACAACAGATGCTGAAATTATAAAAGAAACAGTCACTTGAGGCTTGAGCTGTCTTCACTTCAACAGCCCAATTAAAGATCTGAAGTTCAATCAGGGGTGTTAATGATTACATGTGACTGTAAATTGGTAGGAAATGCCAGTCTGTAGGAAGAGGATAGACTATCACAGCAGCATAGAATTTTTAAGCTAGGCCTTTATATAATTCTACACTGAACCACTTAGACTACACTACAATCAGTAGTACTATGTTGCAAACAAAGTTAAAGAGCTTTAACTGGAAAAACTTAAATACTAACCAGGACAAATCTAGTGCTGGCTTCATCTGCTGGAAAATGACACCTAGGTTCCTAAGCAAGCACTTAAGGAACAGCCCTCACACTTTCTGAATATAAGCCACTAGCTAAGTTGTAAAACGTACCTGGTGATGCTGGAGATCCTGTCTTGAAAGACACCAGCTGAACATTAGGAGGAGGAAGAACAGAAATATGTATGATGTTGGAAACAGCAATTAGGTAACTCTCTGGTTACCACAGTTCCAGATATTCAGCTGTGCATAAGGAAGTCTGGGTAGAAAAAACAAGTTGGCATTAGGATAGTTGAGTGATTATAAGTACTTGCAATGACAAAGAAGGAAATTTAGTAGAGGAAAAATTTACCATTTGTTTATGTAGTCCCCTAGCATAAGTTATTGCAGTAGTAATTCTATTAAAAGAGAGTATATGCATTTTTTTTACTCCTGTAAAATGGATGAGATCTGTTACTCAGTGTTGAAATATATGGATGTGGGCAGCAGGTGTCTGACCCATAGGAAATACCTGCCTGATAAAAAATATTACAGGGAGATGGGAGCACTCTGTTTTTCCTTGGAAAATCATGTTTGTGGTGACTTGTTAAAACAAAGGAACTGTAACAAAATTGTGACTTTTTATTTAAAGCCCAAGTAAGGTATCCATAGAAAAAGCCAAAGTATCTAGAACTCTGAAAGACTTCCATAGCCTCCATGGAAGTCTATGAAATCAAGTTTAAAATAGCTTTTAAAATAACATAGTATGAAATAAACCGGCTTACACACAAAAGATCATAGCACTTCTGGTTTTAACTCACACATGGCTTGGATGTTTTCTCAGCTTTACTTCAGAAATACTATTTTTTTAAACAGCCTCTTTCTCAGGTTGGATGTTTTAATTCATTTTCCTATTGTCTGCAAAAGTACTATTTGCCTAAAAATATTAGCTAAAAATGATTTTGTACTATTCCATGTGTAATAGAGGCAGTAGACAAAGCCTCAACTGTAAGAGTTTAAGATATGTATATTTGGAATCCTTTTCTAATATGATTTCTCCTTGTTATAATGTGGCTTTAGCTTTAACTTAACAAACCTTTTCTGCATTGACCTTGACATCCTTTAAAAATACTTATAACAAGTCATCTCTCTGAATGGTGTCCGGAGAGTATCTCATGTTATCTAACTTCTGCTCCAGGAGGCCATGACCTTACTGTAAGTTAACTTTGGTTCATTCTCCCATGTTTTTATTTCTTGTCAAAAGCTCAGTTAAACAGCTCATGTAAATTATTCACATATAATTTGCTTAGAGCTCTTTTCTTAATTTATCTGAAGCATTTTGTACTCAACTGAAAGAGCTTACTGTAGGCTTGTATACTGAATACTGAACTGTAAAGAATTTCTACAAACATTAATTTGGTTTTCTTATCCTCACTGTTCTCTGCATAATTTTTTGAGATCTCTATTGTTAGGAGGCTTTGTGCAGTTTAAGTTGGTCCTTCTACATCTGCTTGGAAGTGTACATGTATATATTAAAACTATTTGCTTTTCACTATAACAAAACCATTTTAATTAGAACTAGTTTGACCTGGTTGTTACTTCTCAAGCAATAAGAAATGTAGAAGGAAAAATAACTAACAGGCTGCAATAAAGTCAGCTTTTCTAGGTTACATGGGGGTTTTTTTCAAGTTTTCTTTGATTATCCATTTCAAAATGCTCCTTTTCTTTATTTTTTTTTTCCTTTCACTTTGCCAACTTTAACTTTTTTTTTTTGTAGCTTTGAGTTTATTTTGTTTTTTTTAAACTCTACTTGCCATCATTAAACTGGAGAGTTCCTTTTTCCAGTAATCTAAAGACTCAGGTATGTTATTTCCTTTCTTGTCAAGGTCAAACTAAGAACATAAGACATATTCTCATCAATGTGCATTGTTTATTTGAGGTAGTGCCTATTTGTTTGTATATATTTTATTTTTTATATATATAATTAGGCAAGAATTTGTTTTGCACAAAACCAAATCAATTTTGTTTTTTCATTTGAGCAAGCTAAAAAACCCACATTGAACAGAGTTGAAAAGCTTTATAGTGCGTTATAAAATAGATCAGAAGTGTAGATTTATATGCACAACACATGTTAATTTACACACTGGTACCAGCAGTTAGCTAAATCATCAATTTCCACTATTTCTTCTGAAGCGTTTCAGCTATGCTTGTAGCACTAGGTTTGAATTTATCTGAATTATCATGTAAACTCTGTATGGGACAATAATGGGAGAAGGACTCTGTTGTTTTGCATTTTTATTGTGATGCATTTTTATTACATGTAGCTTTTCCTGCTTAGTGATGTGATCTCTAGTCAGGAACTTAAAAGAATGGTGACTGTAATAAAAATGGAATATGAAAAATCAGCTATGTTATTTTCCGGTTGTTTCACAAAATCTGAAGATGTGCACATCAGAACAGAAAGAGAGGATCTAAAAGACATGAAAAGTATGCTAGTTTTGCGTACATATCCTCAATAAGTTGTATTTTGATTTCCCATTTTAGATTTGAATTACTAAAATACATATTTTTCATTTTTAAAGAAGCA
Source organism: Coracias cyanogaster (assembly GCA_033124195.1). Lineage (NCBI taxonomy): Eukaryota > Metazoa > Chordata > Aves > Coraciiformes > Coraciidae > Coracias > Coracias cyanogaster. The sequence goes on from JAVSBS010002937.1 coordinate 10,388, forward strand.
ATAGTAAGTTCCAGTGCACATTATGAATGAAAAGTTTTCAAATATGTTTTGTTTGTTTTTTTTTTACTGCATACAGTAAACATGAGACTAGTTTGGAGTTACAGGATTGGGAAAACAGGACTTGCTATAAATCTCTTCTTCTTATGTTATTCATTCAAAATGGTATTTTACTGCATTGAAAACCTACATATTTTTGCTTCTCGAAGCAGACTTGATATTCACTTTGTATCAAAATTAACCCCCAGATAACAGAAGGCCTCAAGGTAAACTTTGACAGCAAGCTGCATTTTAACTACTGCTAATGATCTGATTGGAAACGTTCTATAGTTAAAATAACCTTGGATATAGTTCTTCAAATAGCACCACTATAATTACTTAGCATGTTTCACACATAGGCTCGCGCTCTCTCTCCAAGGAACTTGTTCAGTTTTATTGTTCTCTGTAGTTCATACAATATACAGATATAAAAGAATAAAGCAAGCCATGTGGGGATTAGCAGTGGGTTTAAGTGTTAATGCTTCATAACACTCCATATTCTAAGACATTCACATTAAAATTCCAAGAGTGGCAAAAGCTGTGTGCAGAGTGTTTGAAGAAAGGCACTGTTAAAGCAGGGGGCTGGGGAAGCTACCTAGAGGTGAAAAGTGCAGCCAAGAAAGTATGTACTGAGCAGAAATTTTGTAATATGACCAAAAAAACTATATAATGCATTCAGCTCCAGTAACTAGAAGTGCACTTAGGCTGTCTCTGGTAATCGTCATGTAAAGTACTTTTAATTATTTCTACCATGTTCCTGATTTTTTTTTTATTCTGTACTGCTAGCAAGTACAGAACAATATTGATTGTAGTCTGCAACTTTTACTTTAAAATATAGGTTTAAATTCGTGTAATGGCATGAGTCATATTTTCATTTTCACATTTGGAACTGTTCACAGCGGAGGCACTACTGATTTATGATTAGGTGTTCAAAAAACGGGTAGATGTGGCACTTTGAGACATGGTCTAGGGGTTAGGGAGATGTTCAAAGAAGGTTGGACTAGATGATCCTAGAGGTCTTCTCCAACCTGAATGATTCTGTGATTCTACTTTTGGTTGTGTTTACTTCATGTCCTTTAATCTCACATTCACAAAACCTGCTGTTAATTTCACTAATATTTCCATCAACATTATAACCCAAATTGAGATTCCAAAATCTGTCAGCTTTCCTTCATAAAGAATCATGAAAAACAATACATTTCAGTTGTTCAGACTTTTAAATTATTGCCTGCTATGTTGTTCTCTGCTTCTGCTGCCAGGAGGTACTGACCTTTATGCTAACTTTGGGGTTCTCATTTCCCTGAGAAGACGCCAGAGCTAACTGTTTACATTTCACCCCATTAAAAAAAAAAAAAGTCATTAAAAATCACTTCCCCGTGCTACAGCAATCAGCAAGAAAACTCACAGCAGATGGTAACACCAAAAGCTGATATCCACTATAGAAAAAAAAATCAAAGAAAGAAAAAAATCATGAAGAAATATCTGACTTACTGTCTGATCCCTGCTTCCTCCTTCTGGAACAATAATGTTTCAGACCTGGATTTTTGGCTGCCCATCTGATGTGCTAAACCTCTGAGATGAATTTTTTAGGACTGAGTTGAGTCAAAACTATCCTTCCTTTTAGCTTTTCAAGGAACATTACCTCAGTATAGTGGTGATAGCATAACGGCAAGTATAAACCTGTTAGCAGATAGAGAAGACCCATATTTGCCACTTGTTGTAGCACTCTAATCACAAAGATCTAAAATAATCTTTCAGTTTTGACTGTCAGGCCAACACCTGACTGTCACTGTAAAATTATTTTTTGTTAAAAATGAGACTTCTTTCTTTTCTGTGGTCATCCTAGGATAGATTATTTATTCTTTTCCATATTACATGCAGTATAGTTAAAAGAATCTTTTTCTTTTTTTTCCTGAAAGGTAGGAAGTGCTCTTTAACTGTATGTGAAAGTCATTAAGCACACCTGCTGTGAAGTAAAATAGAGCAGACAACACAAATGTAACCAGTTAACCTTGCACTGCTCTGGTCTGGCAGCTAGTTAAAAGTAAACTATTTTTCACTATGCTATTAAGTAATTTGGCCTCACTCAAGCCAGCAGTAAAACTCCCACTTGCTGGATCAGAATAAAAATTACATCAATAGGGACAATAGTTAATCATTGTTGTGTGTACTGTAATTGCTCAAAAATGTCTGACATGATTGTGTGGAAATTCAGGAGCAGTAAACACAACGGAGCCCATACCAATTAAACAAAAAGAATATTATTAAAAGATAAAGGTGTACAATGTAGATTTTGTACTGTTATCATAGAATGATGGCTGAGATACAAAACTTTCTCCAAAATTCTGTTCTGTGAGTGCTTTGGACAGTATTTTCAGGTGGTTTGATATTTTCCCTCAACAGTGTCTGATTTAATTATGAATGCATGTGTTTACCATCTAAAAATCTGACAATCACTTACTTAAGGTAATATAACACTGGTATACACACCACGTTCGGTGTTATTCTATGCTGCCTTCTCAACTAGTGTGACCTTTCCTCTTGAGTTTGTGATTTAACTATGCATGCAGGTGATCAACACTTAACATCTGACAGTCTCTGTGATTTTCATTGTAGTGTTATCCTGATTTTCATTGTAGTATTGTCCTGCTACTTGCAGCAGTTCTTATCATTAAAACATTTCAATCTGTTTTGATAAGGAACACTTAAGTTAAAACAGATGAAAAGTATTAATTAAATGGATGTGGTAAATGGACCCACAATTTGTTTGACAAAACCAGGTTCTATTTTAATAGACAAAGTCTCCCTCCTTTCTGGTGAGTGTATTGGAAAAAGCACAAGAGTAGCAGGTGGAAAACATGGTAGCACTGCAGTACACCTAATACTTTAATCTCATTATGTCCATCTGCATCTATTTTTTTTCATTGTTTTTGTCAGTCTTCCTCTTTCAGAAAAAAAAAAAAAAACCAAAACATTTATTTGAATGACTTAGCTCATTTAATCAGTAGCTTTATGAAAAACAAGTTTGCAAATTAGTTTGAACTGCATGTCCCTGACGTAGCAAGGCAGGCAGGTGCTTCCATGTTGGGAGCTATTGAACTTCCCTCAATGCAATCAGCTCACTTCTGGAATACATCTGTGCTCTAATAGATATTAGAGATGAAAAGGATCTATTTAAGTCATCTGTCCCTCTCCTTGTTAATATGAGCAGTTATCCTGTACAATAGATATAACTGATCAAGCCTAGATATTAAAGCCCTGGGCTGTGAATATTTCACTTTCTCATGAGAGATTTCTTCAGTTTTTCCTTAGAGTTTGTGTTAGATTTTATGTATAATAAATATTTTTTCTCATACTTTTATGCTACTACATCTGACCATTCAGCTTTGAAAAATGACTGCACTTCTAAACTCAGTGGCAAAAGTCTCCAGACCAAGACTTCACCTTCAATTTAATCTGCTAAGTGACTGCATTCTCTTATTCACTATATCAAATTACACATCCATAGAAAACAGATTTTCTGATTGCTGGAATAGTAGATAGCTCCTCCTAAAAAAGAAATCTTGTAATGTTGGGGAGAGGTCTTTCTTGTCCTATCCAATATGTTCACATCTGAGAATCTCAAACTGACCCATGACTGGTGATAAAGTAGATAAAGTGTAATGGAATGCTCATATGGGACATGACAAGCACTCTACAGCCTAACTAAAGAGACAATACTAAAATAAGAGGATAACTTGTCAGATTTCTTATTCACATTACATTTAATGGAAGGAATAAATTCGTTTTTCTTTCAGTCAATGATGATGGCCCTACAGGTGGCAGAACAAAGCTAATTCTGTTAAAATGTACTCAAAATTTGCAAAATACATAGAATTGAGAAGCATATATAATACAATTTTACACAGTACTATACCTTCTCTTCACACTGATTTTGTTCTTATTTTTTTTATAACCTTGTCTCTTGTAGCAAGGAACTCTGAATCTTTTTTTTTTTTCTCCCCAAAGTTTATGAGATTTGTTTGGTTTATTTCTTTTTTGCCCCCTTTCTTTCACAGTAGCAAAGGCACTATTACTTCATGTAGCCTGAAGAAGCATTTTTCTAACAACACTTTTCAGTTTTGTCCAGGGATGCCTTTTTTGTCTCTATAATAATACTGCTGTTTCAGTTAGCTTTAATATCTCTAAACAGGTAGCTAAATTCATTAATGAATTGTTCATAATACATTTTAAACTGTGTATTTTTAAACAGTAAGGACAGTGTTCCTCCAAGAAGTCTGTAAATGTTGACATTTTTTTACATCAAATAAATTCTGTGAACAAGAATAGTTTCAGATTATTAAAACCATGTTTTTCACAAAATTCATTCTTTACGGAGGAGGAGGAAAAGCATAAGTTAACTTAAAGAAATTTCCTTATTGTATGTTTAAGATATCTAAAAGAATGATTATTTGTTCCTCTAGTGTATATTACTTCTGAGAAGAGTCTGGGGATTTTTTGGGTTGGGGGTTTTTTGGGAGAAGGGCACAGCGGGATAGGTGTTGGTTTGTTTGCATTTTTTTCCTGGGTTTTTATCCTAAAGATAGAAGTGAGTGGACAAATCAGGAAAGCAAATAATCATGGAAAAATTAATACTTGCACAGATGTTATTGGTCAACTTCAGTTTTTAAATATATATAAAAATATATTTTATGCAATATAAATGATACTTACATATGTGCATATATATTACATTAATTTGATATGATTATAAAAGTGGTTATTACTTGAATATCCAGACAGGCAGCTAGTAGGCTGCTATAGCTGCTAAAAAAAACCCCCACTTCTGAAAATTGGGTCCTGAAAGATTTCAGCTGTGAAGGTTTGAGTCACAAGGATATCAAAAGAAAGCTGAAATAGCTTCTAAAAATCATTAAGTACCCACCCATTGACCCATATATAAAAGTTTATAGTGAGTATTACTTTTGTAATAAGATGGACAATTCAGTGCTATTTGAAAATTCCTGTTACCATTTAGGTGACTAGACAAAAGAAACTTAGTACATCACTTTTATGGACAAATATTAACCTTCACAGATCACTGAGTACATCCAGATTCTATAATTAAGTGTGTTTGCTAAAAACAAAGACTCCAAGCTGCTTTCAGATGACTCAGCAGAAATGTCTTTTTTAATGGCACTATATTGATCTTAACTGTATATCCCTCAAGAAAATCCATGTGTCAGGAAGCCTTGACCTGAATTTTCAATGACAGCAGAAAAATTATTTTCTTTTTTGTCCTCTTGGGTTTAGAAAAAGCTTTAGCAGGGTGTCTTAGGGTTCACAAGATAAAGTACTACCAGCATTTCAAATGTTGCTGCAATGACTGAAAAACACATTCCCAACTCCAGGAGAGCACCTTAAACATTTCATTAAATGAATATACTAGATATGGATATATTTTATAAACACAGATGTGTTATAAAGAAAAAGAAAGAAGAAAAGATAACAAAAGCAGAACTAGGATTTTTTGTTTTGTTTTTAAATTCTGATTACTATATAACATTTATATGGTGATCTACATAATAAACATAGGCTTTTTAATATGTAAATTATGCCTGTAATGATAAACTGAGGGAAATTTATCTGTATTCACTGAGTTAAAAAAAAAAAAATCGTCATTCTCTTTCAACCATAAGCATTAAAATGAAGACAAGAGAAAGCAAGATCAGATATTTAAATAAAATGAAAGTATGTTACTTTAAAATTTTTAATATAAAAAATTGTACAGATTAAAAATATATATAGCAGAATATATGCATCTTACTGAAAGCACAATTAGTTTAAACTTACAGAAACCCTACCATTGCATAATGGTAGGGTTGGAAGGGACCTCTGGGGATCATGTAGTCCAACTTCCCTTCTAAAGCAGGTTCACCTAGCAGAGGTTGCACAGGAATGTGTCCAGGCAGGTATTCAAAGTCTCCAGAGGAGAAGACTCCACAACAGCGGTACTCAAACTTTTTAAACAGAGGGCCGGTTCACTGTCCCTCAGACACTGTTGGGGGCCAGACTATGGTTTGGAAAAACCGACGGGGGAGTCGCCCACCTCTCTGATGCCGCCGCCACCCTCCTGAGCCCGGCTGCGCAGTCCGGAAGGCGTGGCCAGAAGGGACTGAAGGAACTTTGCTGCACCGGGGCTCTGGCGATTCGCCCGAGTTGGCTGGACCTCGCAGTCCAGAGGCTGCCGACTGAGCTTGCCCAGCAGAGGAGATGCCCCCGCCTCTCGCCTGCTGTGCATTGCGGAGGAGGAGGCAGAGGAGGAGGAGGACGGGGCAGCAGCAGCGCAGTTTGTAGCAGTGGGGGCTGCTGGGGCGGGGTGGGGCGGGGAGTTCTGTAAATACCCGCGGGCCGGATTGAGGACCCTGGGGGGCCGTATCTGGCCTGGAGGCCTTAGTTTGAGGACCCCTGATATAGGGCTTAGCCCCAAAGAACAGAGGTTCTGAATAACAGCAGACAACTTACCTTTTTCTTCAGCTATACTGCCATAGTAGTCATGAAAACAATTTTAGCTAACTGAAGAGGTCTAAGATGTTGGTTTTTTTTTTTTTTTTAAGAGTGCCTATGTTTAATAGCCTAAATCCAGAATTCGTGATTCTGTTGATATACCACAGCTAAAACTTGCTGGAACTGCAAATTTCTGTGTCAGCCTTAATCTGTCTGCAAAGATGAAGATGAAAATTCAACAGTTATTAATCCTAAGCAAAAGATTAATAATTTGATCATTTTCTACCAATACATATATACAGACACCAAACCTCAGCCTCACTAATAAGGCTTCTCTTGAAAGTAATTTTTTTAAAAAATTGAATTTTAAACATTTTCTTAATTTTAATTTGTAAAATTTTTTATTTCCATATTTTTCTTGCAAAATCACAGAATTAAACCACAAAGAGTTAATTAAAGAAGAGCTTTTCTTCAGCTATGAAAGTAAATCATACATTATGCTTTGCATTTAGTATTTAAGCAATATATCAAAACTTAGTATTACCAAAACTCAATATTATCAAAACTCGTAATTAACAATGTATTTAGAGTTCAAATTTAGGTATAGAGTAAATGCTTCTTTTAACTATTGATTCTTTCTCATTACGTGGGAATCCTCAGGAAGCATGATAAAAGTAGATCTTTTACGCCTCGATGAAAAAGTGTATTTTTAGGATGTATACCATACTAGGAACAGGCTTCAAAATCAGAGGCGTGTTTTGCGTCAACAAGATCCTCTGCATTCAGTGCCATGCATTTGACTAGATTCATGCCAAAGTACATTTATTTAACAGTGGGGCGCATACAACAGACACACTAGATACACTAAAACTAGCTTTAAGCTCACTAGCTCTGGTCTATGGGCCCCACATGCCTCCCTTTGCGATAAGGTTGTGGCTTCCAGTTTGAGCAGCCTGTGGCCACCGATGGGTGCTTTTCCATACTCAGACCAGGTAGGGCAAGGATAGCTTTGGTAATATAAAGATATCTCCAGTTTGCAGCCAGGTAGATTCCTCTTCTCTTTTCTCTCATATTATTTTTGCTTCTTTTGACAACAATTTTGCCACATCAGTAGCTGTAACTTGTCTCTGATCATTTTCTTTTGGAATTCTAAGCTTCATCCTGGCCTGGATCAGAAGCAAGAAGGCAGAGTTCTGAATGCTGCTTAGTCTGTCTCTAGCCTTGTAACACCTCTGATCCCACCCTGCCATCCCAGCATCACTTCAACAGCACATTAACTTATGTCGCTGTTAGGCTGAAAGCTTGCTAGTAACCATAAACCTGAGGATGGGGCTGCCCTTCTGCTCAGGTCTGCAACAGCTGGAGGGAGAGGGATTACTGATGAAAGAGGAGAATATCTTGAGCACCGAAACAACTCTGGTAGTGTGAAAGAAGCTGGAGGGCAAGAAGAATCCACATCTTTTACATTATGCTTACAGAAGGGATTTAAGGAGTATTAAATACTGGAGAAGCAAGTCAGAGAGAAGAAGGGTTTCAAGGACCACAAGCTAAGCAAGGAGGGAGAATTTCACAACATAAGATGAACCCCTATCAGACAATTGGCTGCTGCTTTAGACAGAAGCTCCTTTGGAGGTTTTCAGAGCCTCATTTCAGGAGAGCAAGCCTGGTCTTCTCTTTGTGTCATGAAGCCAGATTAGGATTACTGGAGAATTTCTCTATTTTTGAAAACTTTAGTCAGCCACCAGCTCAGCACATCACAAAGTCCAGTCTCTAAATGAGACTTTTTAATGGCAGAACATTATTCTCTGAGCTTTACACAAGATCCCTCTGACTTCTGATTTTTTTAATAGTCTCCTGCATTTTCTCATCAAAACCATCCTGGTACTGTGTTCAGGTAGCACCAGAAAATGATGTTCTCTTAGCCATCGTCTAAGCATATTACAATTAATAAACACACTTTGGCTCAAGAAATATATTTGTGATGGAAACAGGGCAATTTTAGCAGAGAGACAAGATAGAGAGCAACTGAATGCACCATTCTTAGCAGTTCCAGGAAAAAGACCAGGAATTGCAAGTATTTACACTTAGTTTTGGGTTGTCATTGAAACTTTGCAAAAGTGGGACTGGCAGGCCATGAAATGATACCGCATTCCTGTCAAAGTATCGCATAATCTGTAATAGTCATTATCTGCCTTAAGTCCTGCATCTGTAGACTTCACCCTTGAAGACTTCTTTGAGGTTCAACAAAAGAAAAGAGGATGTCTTATATATGCTGCTTCTGTGCTTGCCCTTTGTTATTCTGGACAAAAAAAAAAAAAATCTTGCAATTTTCCTTCTCGCCTTTACAGCCACTTCACCACCATGTCAGACATCCTCCTTCTTTCACTTTCTCCTCTCCCAAGCCTCTTTCAACTGCTTTTTTTTTTCATGGAACTGCCACTGATCACTCCTTTTTGAAAGATTCAGAAAGATTAATGTGTATTTGCATCAAATAGGCCACCAGAATAGACCAAAGACCTAGGCAAGATCTTCCTAAGCATGGCATTGTCAAGCTGTATTAGCTCTCTGCATCCCTGCAGGAGAATGACATTCCCCCTCTGTTATTAAAAAAAAAAAAAAAGAAAAAAAAAAGAAAAAAAGAAAGAAATTAAAAAAGAAGACTAAAAAGAGCTTTCTTTTTCCTTGAATAAATCACATTCAAAAGCAGCTTTTGATTGGCAAGAAAGAAAATTAAATGCATTAGAATATAAAATCAAGATGTAAAAACTATTCCACTGCACCAATTCATGTTTAGCTTTCTTAGGCTTTTCTTTTTCGCATTATTCATCCATATCATTATTTCCCATATTTAATTTATACAAAAGCACTGATTTTACTCTGCCTATACACGTGGCAACTCTGGCATTGCCTAGAATTGGAAAAGAAACATTCTTCTAAAGATCAGTTAGAGGCAAATTCCAGCTGTTCAGCCTTGCTGAGGACTACTTCAGCAGCACCTCCCCAGACTGCAGTATCAGCATCAGGGTATACATTCTGGTGTTTGATAATTGTCTCTGCAAAGAAAGTCACTAATCCTCATTCCAGGAATTTCAGAACAAAGTCATCTTACAGGATAAGCAAAGGGAACCTACCAGATGGGCCTGATTTGTGCAGAAGATCATATCCAGTAACAATTTTAATACAGGGAACTTGCTTTTTATGTGAGTACTCCACCTCAGTTTGGCTTCCGTTCTTTCCTATATAGCTTTTATATGATATAAGCCTGGATATGAAAAGTAAACTTTGTCATTTCAGTGGTTTATTGCACCCTTGCATCACTGACTTTGCTACAGACACTGCAGCTGTATACAATTTCACCCCCCAAAATTTTTTTTTTTTTACAAATGACATTATTTCCTTATTCTTCTAAGGAATACAGTACCTTATTCTTCTAATGAACCATGTATACCAGAAATATGTAGAAACCAGTATTAGCTTCTCCATGTTTTCCCACATAACCTCTTTAATGTAATTAAACCATGAGGAGTCTGTTTACTCTCTGATCCCAACTTGCATTCTTTAGGGTGTAAGAAAACATTAACAAACAATAACTAACTCTGTTACAACTTTAAAAACCATTTTAAATAGTCCAGAAAACCACAACAACTCTATCAAAAATTCCTTTATCTAAGCCCAGTATCACATAAAATAGAGAAATGTAAATGAATTGTCACATGGACAGTATTTCACACATTAGTAATTATTTAGTTTTCAATTTGGAAAACATTTTGCTACTACTAATTCATCCAAAGGGAAAAGCAAGTAAGTTTCCAATATTAACATAAGTAAATCTTTAAATCAAAGCACCCAGCATTACTCCCTTTGAAAAATCCGAGAGTTTTTTTTCTCTTCAACAGTTAGAATGACAATGACTATGATCCAGAGCTGACTGTCTATGTTGTCTGGCGATTAATCTCACATGATAATGAAAGATGACAGACAAAGATAATAGTTAAGAAAAAAATACAGAAAAAACTAACACCATAAGAAAACTCAAAGTATTGTGTAGAACAGTGCACAGTGGAAGCTGCTGGTCAGGAGAATATTAACAAGGTGTACACAGCTAGTGGATTGGGTGGGATCCTAGTGGCCTAGAATACAATATCCTTTGCTGGAGTTAGAGTAAAAGTGGAATGAAGTCAATATAGCAAATCTGAGCCTATCTTGGGATAGAGTTCACTATGTAGTATATAGCAGCGCCTTTCCATTCAGTTCCCTATACTGTACTTTTTCCAGAAATGCAATGACATTTGTATGTGACACAGAAGAATTCAGCATCCATTAGCCTGCCATCATAGACTCCCAGGTTGGCAGGACAGAGCAATACCCTTTCTAGGTTCATATATTTTTCATTCCTCTTTTAATTATCATAAATGCTTTCGTACATTTCTGACATTGACAGAGAAAAACCGCAATCTCAATAAAAGTATTGAACCCTGAAAATTAGACTCAAATTTATGTGGCAGTTTAGAAACATGATGCCTCGTTCCGACACACATACATTTTGAAAGCACTGGCAAACCATTACCTGATTGGGCTTCTCATGATTAAAACACACTGCTGCACCATTCAGAAAGAGTTCAAAATGACAGCCTCCCCCTTTTTATGATGCATCATAAAATGTTTTTTTCTTTTGTTGCTGTGCCTCCAATATTCTCATAGCCTAATGTTTCTTAATTTGAACTTATTTTCCAGGTCATCAGTTCAGTTGCCCAATGATATTGTCCTAAGGATTTACAATTAGATCAATGTTTTTCAAGTACTATTTTTCTCTGCTTCTAGTTTTGTCTCAGCTTTTTGCATTCTGAAACCAGTATTTCTCCTATAATCATATAAACTGTATCACTAAATGTAATCCTGTCACACTGACTAAGCAAGTGCAGTTTTATTTGATAAATGAAATACATGTCCAGATGTTCAGGTGTTTTACATAATTGAGCAAAAACTAATCATATCAAATTGAATCAGATCAAATAGGAGGACTATCCTTCTAAGAGGAAGAGATTGAGTTCTAACGTATTATTCTGCCTAGAAACTAATCCTTCCTCCATTCATTCATACCAGGAGTAATGTAAAAAGTTTAAAGTCCAAATCAAATATGCAGAAAACTTACTCTCAGATCTTCCTATAACAAACTCCATCACTACCCCAATTCTATGTCCTTCAAAACCTACACCTTCCTTGAAGTAAGAAAAAGATGCAGAGGGGTACCTCCAGGGTTGCCGGTGCAGTAACTGCTCACAGGACACAGGAACTGTTGTTTCATGTCCCATCATCTGGGACATGCATAGATGAGGTATGCTGCCTGCTCAGCAGTAGCCAAAGGGCTTTTTCAGAAGTACCCATAAAACTTCAAAGCTGCTTGTATCAGTGCACTGGTTTGGGCTGGGATAGAGTTAATTTTCTTCAGAGTAGCTTGCATGGGGATATCTTTTGAATTTTGACCAAAAATGTGTCGATAACACAGGAATCTTTCAGCTATTGCTGAATGTTGCTTAGACAGTGCCTTTTCTGTTTCTCAGACTGTCCCACCAGTGAGTAGGCTGGAGGTGCACAAGAAGCTGGGAGAGGACACAGCTGGGACAGCTGACCCCAGCTGTGGAAAGGGGTATCCTGCACCGTAGGGCATCCTGCTTAGCAATAAAGGGTTGAGGAAAGGAATAGGAAGGGGGGACATTTGGAGTTATGGCATTTGTCTTCCCAAGTAATGGTTGCGCGTGACGGAATTTTGCTGTCCTGGAGATGCTGAACACCTGCCTGCCAATGGGAAGTAGTAAATGAATTCCTTATTTTACTCTGCTTGCATGCACAACTTTTACTTTATCTATTAAATTGTATTTATCTCAACCCACAAGTTTTCCCAGTGTTAATCTTAGAAACCCTGGGATGGAGCTGCCTACCAGAGTAAAGCCACAACAGTCGGAGACAGAAAAGATTCATGTTTAAAATTCTTCTGCAAAAAAAAAAAAAAGAAACCCAAATTAGCTAACTTTTAACCCCAATGTACCATATTTAAATGTTAGGACACAGAAAGAAACTGAGAAAAAATACTGTGCAGTGTCTAAAGGATTAATGTAGGTGAGAAGAAAGATTCTGAAATTTAGAAAGGAAAAAGAGCTGGAAAAGAGTCTGTCACTCTTCCAAGTATAAAGGAGAAGATCTAAGATGTGAGGTTGTGTACAGAATTTATAAGTTCCTCATTTGGTTCAAGACAGGTATAAGTGGAGACTAGACAGAGGAGACAGTCCCTTCCTGGATATCTTGCAACTAGATTTTTTGAAAGGTACATTATAAACTTTGCTGCTATAAGATTATCAACAGTGTCCAAGTGACTACAAAATTTCACTACATGTATGATCCTTAAATCTACATGCTACTCCTAGGTCATCTGAGAACACCAAACTGTGCAGAAATGCTGTGGTATAGAGAGATAGAGACAGTGAGTTCCAAGATACACAGATGCTGTTTTATCCTGGCAGTCAAAGTTCTGAAGACAGAATTTTTATTTTAAAGGTGAGGAAAAAAACCCTCATCAGTTAAAACACTATTTTCTGGGTGTTTGCAAACTGGGCCTTGTCCTTTTTCTCTTGCCCTTGAACTCATCTTTTCTGACAGCCACATCTGTTTTTAGTAGGACCCTTCTCAGCCATGACTGCCAGAAGTCCTGTCTATACCTTCATGCCCACAGTGGCATGCCATGAAACTAACAGGTTTTTTTTTTTTTCCAGGGGTAGCAAAGAGGAATAAGGGAGTAGAAGTAAGGGGAAGAACCTGGAACAAGCACTTCATAATTCAAGCCTGAAGGGGCAGGGAAGGCTGCCTGTTATGCCAAGCACCAGCAGCAAATCTCCCAGGCAGCTCTGGAGCAGCAATAGGAAGGGAGCTGGCTAGAGAGGGAATTTTAACAGATGGTTCTGCTGAAGCAGATTGAGCTCCACAGACTCGATATCTCACAGTAATGGATGTAACATGAATATTAATCCAAAAGATACATGAAATTAATGAAGCTGGAGGAGAAATACTCTTATTTCTATGTAGGGATGGAGTAATGATATGTTGTCTTCTGGGTAGCTACAATTAGACAGATTGGGAACTACAGCAATGAAGCTGAAATGCAGTTGGACCATAAACAAGAGTTTTGGCAGAGGAATCACTGAGAATTCTGGTAGCCTTTTAGACCTTGTTGCTGATAGACTTACAGATAGAAGTGACATGAAGATTTTGAAATCAAAGTTCTGTCAGGTGTCAGCTAGGTGACAATAGAGATGATCGTGAAATATGAACTGAGGGTAATGGCCGTGCCTATGCTCTCAAACCAAAAGTTATACCCCCAAAATACATGGGAATTGAGTCATCATGATCTTTTTACATAACATTATCTCATCTATTGTATTCTTATTTCCAGAAAGTAGCAGTTCTATTTTATTTAGTCTTCTGTAATTAGTTACAAAGTGCTGGACTACAAATGGGATAGACTGCTACTCGATGAAGATTTGTTGGGCATAGTTTTAGTTCCTGGTGTGTCTGTATGCCTTATTAATCGCTTTTAGCTCATTTACATTTAAATTTAAGTCATATTAGAATTCATGTATTCCGTTAATATACTAATCTGTTTCTCAGTTTATGTCAATTTGGGAACTTGCTACATCCCTGAATATTTTGAAGTCAAATTAAAACTGTTTAAACATGACAATATTTTATGATATGTTTAACAAATTAATTGCAAAAGGTTAGTAATTTCATTGTGAACTGCTGAATTAATTTATCAAAACTATTTTGCTGGTACTGTTATTTATAATCCACATTTGTTGTGAATACATAAAGAAAAGATAGTGGGAAATTACAAACAAAGACCTGGAGTCAAGCTTCATTTGCTGCAGTAACTTCAAGTGATCTGTGTTTCATCAGTATGACATGAATGCAATAAGCTCAGTTAGGACAGCCAGATTTCATCCACGGGCTGAATGCTGTTTGGCTGTGAATGGAGTCAGCTGTAGAACCCCATGTGCTTTCAAATTTTCTGGGTTCAGGAAGGGGTTGCTGTCAGATCCTGGCTCTGGAGATGAGCAGAGACATTAATAGGTGACGGAGACACTACAGTGGCAGGTGTTGTGTTGCCAGACTGCTGGATTTGGGGACTGGCCACTTTTTGTCCTGTAGTTATTTTATATTTTGTATACTACAGAAAGGTGTACATTACTTGGGTATGTTGCAGAAAGGTTATTTGGCAGCCAAAGCTCCCTTTATCAATTTATATTTTCAAAGTTAAGGTAGTTAACATAATACAAAGAAATACCTTTGCCTTATGTGGAAAAAAAAATCTCTTCTTAAAAGAAAAACACATACATATCTTTAACATCTCCATGTACACAGATTCTGGATAGGAACTTCAAGTGAGAAAGTCTTTCCTCTCCTTTTTTTCATCCCTTACAGTGATGGACTTGCACTTGCTTTGAAAAACAGCTCTGCTTTTGAGATGGGATTTCTCTGTGCTTCTAGAGTACTTGACTTTCCTGTTGAGCTCCATGTAGTGGGTAGTCTAGTGTCAATGACCCTTCATCCTCATTATTCCTATTATTCTTATTATTCCTACAGGCAAGTTGTTCAGACTCTTTGGCCCTTGCTCCTTTTATATTCCAGCTTCCCAGCTAGTCATCAAGCTCCCCTGCTCCCCAGCTGGGCCTCTATTCCATAATGAGGGCTTCGTTACACCCCAAGCATTTCTAAGGCTCAGGATACATAACAAAGTGGAGCCTTGGAGGATTGAATGGGTAGGAGGCAGAAATAGTATTCAGAGTTTTAAAAATCCAGTCTATGTTTAATGCAGATCTGCACCACATCAGCCTGTCCATTACAGAGCATATATATAAATATATAAATTTATGCATTTATAAGTAGAGAAGGAAAAGTTAGCATGAGCATATAGAGTATGTTGAATCACATTGTGCAAGTGGATTATCCACAGCTACATCTGAACAAAGTACAACGGAGTCTACCTTATCAGCTCAAACTGTAGAGGAGGTTTGCTTTTGGATTTGTTTTTGATCTTGATTTTTCTTATACTTGAAATGTTTGTTCATTCTGTTTAAACTATCCAATCCAACACCACTGATCTGGTAAAGGAGAAGGGAAGATGTGAGTTTAAGGGCTTATTCCAGGAAGCCTTTCCAGGGGCTGCACTGACGTTGTGTCCTGAGGAGTTTACCATTCATTCGAACAACTCTTTTTAAAGTCTGACATTCACAAACTTTGTACAGAAAGACTGAACATATATCCTCTGACTAACTGTTATATTTTTACTGTCCCTGAATCAAGTGACAGGTGGGAAGTGGGAAAGGAAGTTACACTAGGGGAATATTTTAGAAATGTCAATAGGCTGTCAGTAAAGACCTAGAAACCAAAGCTGTGAACTACTTTCATTCTCTGCCCCTCTTCTGAGCCCTTCTGTGTCCCAATCATCATACATAAAACTCTCACTTAGAAGAAAAACTTTGTGGCAAAAATACTAAAGATGTTGCAAGGCGATAGCAAAAATATGATTTCCTTGAGCCCAGGAGGAAACCTCTAGTACTTGACCCACTTCACTAGCCCAGGAACTCAAAAGATAAAGAGTGGTGCAGAAAAAAATCAAGTGGCAGTTCATAAAAATTACATAGTCATAACAAAGGGTTAAGAAGTAATTAATTAATGGGACCTGATGAGATGCACCCATGGGTCCTGAGGGTACTGGTGGTTGAAGTGGCTAAGCCACTATCCATCATATTTCAGAAGTCATGTCAGTCCGGTGAAGCTCCCACTGACTGGAAAAGAGGAAACACAACCCTTTTTTTTTTTTTTTAAAAAAAAAAAAAGACGACCTAGGGAACTACAGGTCAGTCAGTCTCACCTTTGTGCCCAGAAAGATCATGGAGCAGGTCCTCCTGGAAACTATGTTAAGACACATGGAAAATGAGGAGGTAACCTATAGCAGCCTTCCAGTACCTAAAAGGGGGCTAGAAGAAAGCTGGGAAGGAGCTTTTTGCAAGGGCATGTAGTGATAGAACAAAGGGTAATGGCTTTAAATTGAAAAAGGGTAAATTTAGATTACATATAAGGAAGAACTTCACCATGAGAGTGTTTACTGGAGCAGCCCACACACACCCCCCCCCACCCCAGGAAGGGGCCAGGTTGGCTGGGGCTTTGAGCAACATGGTCTAGTGAAAGGTGTCCCAGCCCATGGCAGGGGAGTAAGAACTAGATGATCTTTACGATCTCTTCCAACCCAAACCATTCTATGAGTCTGTGATTCTATGAATAGTTACAGGCATGAACAGTATGTGCATATATAGCTGTCAGCCCACCAGTTCAAGGTTATAAACCAGAGTGATACAAACCCAGCCTGCCGAGGTTTTTCGCAGTTGATTAAAGATGTATTGAAGGGGCAATTTTTGATTTATTAATACTCTATGAACTGTTAAAAGTACTCTTACATTAAAAGTGTGATAGAATAAGCTTATGATAGAAAAACAAAAAGACTTTATTTAAGTAATGCCAATGAAAATTAAAGCTTGTTTTGTTTTAAGGGGAGAGAGCAGAGAAGGAGAAGCTATTTTGTTTTGTTTAAGTAAAATCCTCTTATATTCAATAAAAGAGTACTTTAAAACTAGTCTTTGAAATGGAGGGAACATTGTATTCTAACGAGATTAAGCTTTTAAGGAGAGGTGGATGTCCTGGTTTGAAGGACAGGTGTTTGTTAAGAAGGCAAGAATCCCCCTTGGGATGGGAAGCTGTAACCCTTCC
>JAVSBS010002937.1:27827-53449 GCA_033124195.1 Coracias cyanogaster
CCCCCCCCCCCCCCCCCCCCCCCCCCCCCCCCCCCCCCCCCCCCCCCCCCCCCCCCCCCCCCCCCCCCCCCCCGCTGAAGTTCTGTAAATACCGGCGGGCCCTGAGGACCCTGGCGGGCTGTATCCAGACCATGGGCTGTAGTTTGAGGACCCCTGCTCCACAACCTCTTCAGGTAGCCTGTTCCAGTTCTCCATCACCCTCAAAGGAAAGAAATTTCTCCTTATATTTAGGTGGAACTTCCTGTGTTCCTGTTTGTGCCCGTTGCCCTTTGTCCTATCACTTGAGTGCTACTGAAAAGACGCTGGCCCAATTCTCTTGGTATCTGCCATTTAGATATTTGTAAGCACTGGTAAGTCTTAAATTTCTCTTCTCCAGGCTAAACAGACCCATGTCTCCCAGCATTTCCTTGTAAGAGAGATGCTCCAGTCCCGTGATAATATTTGTAGCCCTCTATTGGACTATCTCCAGTGGTTCCCTGGTTTTCCAGCGCTTCTCAAACTGGGAGCCTAGAACTGGACACAGTACTCCAGATGTGGCCTCGCTAGGGCAGAGCAGTGAGGGAAGAGAACCTCCCTTGACCTTCTCGTCACACTCTTTTTAAGGCACCCCAGGATACCATTGACCTTCTTGGTCATACTTTTGTTCATGATTAACTTATTGTCTACCAGGACTCCCAGGTCCTTCTCTGTGGAGCTGCTTTCCAGCAGGTCATCCCCTAACCTGTACTGATACATGGGGTTATTCCCTGCCAGGTGCAGGACTCTACACTTGCCCTTCTTGAACTTCACAAGCTTCCCATCTGCCCAACTCTCCAGCTTGTCCAGGTCTCACTGAATGGCAGCACAGCCTTCTGGTGTGTCAGCCACTCCTCCCAGTTTTGTATCATCAGCAAACTTGCTGAGGTTGCACTCCATGCCTTCATCCGGGTCACTGATGAATATGTTGAACATCCCCTCATCTACCCAGTTAGTCACATCATCATAGAAGGTTGTCACATTGATCAAGCATGATTTCCTCTAGGTGAACCCATGCTAACTACTCTTGATTACCTTCTTTTCCTTCAATTGCTTAGAGATGACCTCTAGAATGAGCTGTTCCATTACCTGTCCAGGGACGGATGTGAGGCTGACTGGCCTGTAGTATCCTTGGTCCTCCTTCTTGATTTTTTTTGAAGATTGGGGTAACAATGGCTTTCCTCCAGTCCTCAGGAACCTCTCCAGTTCTCCACGACCTTTCAAAAATGATGAAGACTGGATTAGCAATAACATCAGCCAACTCTCTCAGAACTCCTGGGTGCATTCAATTGAGGCCCAAGGATTTGTGGATGTCCAGCTTGCCTAAATGATCTCTAACCCAATCCTCACTGACCAAGGGAGAGTTCTCCTCCCTCCTGACTTTCTCTCTTACCTTCTGGGACTGGGATTCCTGAGGTCCAGTCTTAGCAGTAAAAACCAAAGAAAAGAAGGCATTCAACTCCACCTTTTCTCTATCCTCTGTTACCAGGTCTCTCACCTCATTCAGCAGTGGACCCACATTTTTCCTAGTCTTCCTTTTGGTACTGATGTATTTGAAGAAGCCCTTCTTGTTGTCTTTCACATCCTTTGTCAGATTTAATTCCAAGAGGGCTTTAGCCTTCCTCATTGCAACCCTACATACCCTGACAATGTTCCTACATTCCTCCCAAGTGACCAGTCCCTTTTTCCACATACTCTAAACTTCCTTCTTCCATATGAGTTTTTCCAGAAGCTCCTTGATCATTTATGCAGGTCTCCTTCCTCCCCTACTTAAATTTTTACTCATATGGGTGCGCCAATCATGAGCTTGAAGGAATCTTGAGCATTTTTCAGAAGTCACTTGGAATTCACAAACTAGGTGCCCTGTTCCTCTCATCTCCAAAGATGCCTCTCACTGGTATGAGCATGCCGATCAAACACCAGCTATTGAGCTTATGCCAAATCACAACAGTGTTTTACAGGACATCTACTGAGGAAGTGGACTCCAGTTCCCTCAAGACCTGAGGGCTTCAAAAACACAGCTAATACGTTCTCACTACTGCCAATTGGCTAGAGGAAGTGAAAACCACTGTACTTACTGAATTTGTACCAAGTTTAGTAGAATCATAGAATCATTTAGGTTGGAAAAGACCGTTAAGATCATCAAGTCCAACTGTAAACCTAACACAATCAAGTCCAGCACTAAACCATGTCACTAAGAACCATGTCTTACGTGTCTTTTAAATACCTTGCAGAATGGACTCAACCACTTCCCTGAGCAGCCTGTTCTAATGCTTTACAACCCTTTCAGGAAAGGCATTTTTCCTAATACCCAGTCTAAACCCCCTGTGGTGCAACTTGAGACTATTTTCTCTTGCCTATCGCTTGTGACTTGGGAGAAGAGACTGACACTGCAGCCTCCTTTCTGGTAGTTGTAGAGGGTGATAAGTCTCCTCTCAGCCTCCTTTTCTCCAGACTAAACAACCTCAGACTCCTCACCTTCCCTTCGTAAGACTTGTTCTCTAGACCCTCCACCAGCTGCATTGCCCTTCTTTGGACACACTCCAGCCCCTCAATGTCTTTCTTTTAGGGAGGGCCCCAAATCTGAACCCAGTATTCGAGGTGTAGCCTCGCGAGTGCCATATACAGGCAGATGATGACTTCCCTAGTCCTGCTGGCCACACTATTTCTGATAGAAGCCAGGATGCTATTGGCCTTCTTGGCCACCTGGACACACTACTGGCTAATATTAAGGTGACTGAATGAGACAAGAGAAGGGAGGAAAACAGCAGCAAGAAGGAAAAAAAGCTTTCTCTCATTAAACAAAAGTGGAGGGAATATCTGTATATCTCTGCTTATGTATAAACTTTTGTTGGTCTTTTGGCACTACCAAATAGTCATAAAACCCATACCCTGATTATAAAGTCTGTTTTATCTTCCAGATTGTTAAATTCATCTCGAATTAATAGAAATTCAATGTTGTTATTTTTTTAAACACATTGTTCTACATGCTAACGTACATTCTGTAAGCTTTTTTCAGTTAAAGAAAGGAAAAAAAGCTTTTAACATATAAAATCTCACTAGCCTTCATGCATGGAATCCTACCCTAAACCAAACATTAAAACTGATTAAAATTATTATTTTTTTAAAAAATCAAAACTGATTTTATGACAGGCTGAAGTAATAATGCCAGCAAAGAGGAATCTTTAATTTACCTTAATGACTACAGAAATAAGGGTGTACTTTCAGGTACTCAGCCATATTAAATGATTTTTTAAAAAAATAAATTATTTCCCCTGTTTAATGTCAAGAGACAATTGGCAGAGAGATATGATGTGCTGAGGTCAGGGAGGTCTGACTACACTGAGCATAAGTCTTCATCTAGGTTACAACGAGTAGTCAAAAATGAAAAAATCATTTCAGGTGTTTCTCCTTGATCCTGGCTCTCTGCATCATGTGTTTCTCTTGCATCCTGCTCTCTGGCATCTGGTTAGTGTCTCACTAGTCATCCACACTTCAGATTTGGATAAATTAGCAATGTAAAGGAACTGTATAAATAGCTTCAGTCCTGTATCCAAAATTCCAGGCAACAATCCAAAAACATTAAATGGAGGATGTCACTAGAGATTTCCAGGGTAGACTATGGATATATCATTTCATTTGGAAAGAAAAACAGTAACATCTTTCTGCATTCTAGCTCATAGCAAAAGTTTGTTTACAATTTAAAAATGTTCAAATAAAGAAGTTTTTTTTAAGAACACCCTATATGGTACATAATCTGAGCTTTTAGAGAACCTAAGAGATTCACAGTGTTTTTGTAACGTTCCTTTCATTAAGGTAGGAAAGCTGAAAAATAAAACCTTAACCCAGTTTAAAAAAAGAAATCTTACTCTGTATATTATGTTGTGTTTACATTTAATGTTGTCAAGGTTTAGGGTCAGTTCACCAGACCTATAACAGATGTTCTCTGTTAACCCCTCTTTCCCCCCTGAATAGAGGAAGAGAAAGAGGATAAAGGAGAGAGACTTATAGATCGTTGTTGGACCCCTCCCCTCCCAAATGGGAGAGGAAGGAAATGAGATAGAGGTTTCCAGATTAGAAAAGAAAACTAAACTGGCTTTAACAAAGATAATAATAAAATGGAATATGTAAAAATATATACAAAACCAATACCAATGGCAATTACATCACCACCGCCACTGAGGCTGTGGAGCAGACACTGGGAAAGTCCCAGACTGGGCTCAGCAGCAGACAGGAACCAGGTTCAGGAGCTGGGTTAAGGAACACACAAATCAGGATCAAAGGCAGAATGGACAAAGTCCTCCTCGGATGCCAGCCATTGACAAGAAGGGCAAAGAAGGCAAAAGAAGGACCTAGAAGGGTGGCAAGGCAGAGAAGGGAAGGGCAAAGGGAAGGGTTGAGACCCTCGTGATCCCTCAGCTTTACACTGAATATGACGTATATGGAATAGAATACCTCGCTGGTCAGTTTAACGTCCTGGTCGTTCCTCTTTGCAGGTGCGGCCTTTCACTTTCTGTGCCCTGCAGTGTAGTACACAAGAGTTAGCAGTGACTTTGGTCTGCACACCAATCCTTGGTATTAACTAAACCTCATGCGTTATCACTGCTAGAAGCATGCTGTTAGATTCAGAAGGTGCAGTTAGTTATCAGAGGCTCAGATGAAAAGTAAAATCACTGAACGGAATTGGTTTGGTTCTAACTCAAATGAGGACAAATGTTTCATAGTAACACTTTTTTCCCTTTACCTATTTCTGTATGATCTATTAGGTAGTGTCCTGGGTTCAGCAAGGATGGGGTTAATGTTCACCAGGAGCTAGGAGGGGGCCACAGCCAGGATAGACAACCAAACAAGCCAGTGGGTTATTTGATACTATACTGATGTCATGGTTGCTATATAAGGGTGGAGGGTGGGCCAGTCAAGGTGATGACACTGCTGGGGTCATCTGGATCGGCTTGGGTACAGCACAGTTCATTCTATATTGTTCATTTTGTGTTTTCATTGGTATTACTACTATCATTTCTTCTCCTTTTGCATTGTTCTATTAAATTCTTCTTATCTCAACCCATGGGGTTTTGTCTTTTTCTTCCTATTCTCCTTCCCATTTAAGGGGAGGTGGGTGAGGGAGCAGCCATGTGGCAGTAGGTTCCCAACTGGGTCTAAACCACAGCAGATAGATTTTAAAGTGCACATATTACTGAATGAAATTATAAGATAATTGCATTACATATGTATGTTGCTTAAAACATGCTTATTGACAATAATGTAGCCTTTAACAGGTTAGTGAGACAGGATTTTCCTTTAAAAAATACATGCTAACACCTTCAGATAGACTGTTTACCTGTGTCATCAGTGATTTCACTCTGTTATAAACTCTGCTGTATTAACAGACTTGCTGACTGACAGTCCCCAGAATCTCCTCTAGAATCTTTTAGGTCTACAGGAGTTAAATTTGGAACCCACTTGTGCTCTGCCATGGTTCTTGTGACATTTCTAGCACCTTGACTAAAAATTCCATGGGTTCACCTCTGAAACATTGCAATGAATGACCTCTGGAATTTAGTGAATTAATAGTTTCCAATCTAGCTATTTGCTCTAGTATTTCCGGCATACTTACTTCCAAATTACTTCACTCCTTTAGTCTGTCTACTATAGAAAATGTGCAAAGTGTCAGATCCTCCCCCAAAAAATCACTGAATTCATTGAATTTATCCTTTATATCTTTATTACCCTTGAGTGTCTACCGTATATGTTCCGCAGGTCTTTTACTGCTTTTGTTTTCCCTTTCATTTTTACATATGCAGGAAAGGAAGATTGGTGAAGAGGATTGTAAACACTCTCAAGTGACTTGCAGCTGGGCTGTCAAAAAACACATACATCACACTAATTGTTGCTCAGCATTGTATGCTTGACAAGTATAATATCTGTATTTAGATAACACAGGTCTGTCAAGGACTCAGAGGCACCTTAGTGAGCATATTTGAGACTCCTGCCCTGCTGTGGGAAAGACCTAAGCACAGTGGAAAACTACACCTGCAAGAACTCTTGATATATAGGAAGAAGCACCACGTTCAGAAGCTTTTGGTCTTTATAGCAAGGAACAAGTTCTGCAGCACCTGCGCCCCCACTTGCATGTCTCTGCCTGGGTGCTGCTGCAGACAATACTCTGGTTCATGAAGTAACAAGAATAAATTTACTCTTTGCATTTCAACCATGGTTTTGTGGTTATCCCTGCGTCCTGCCTGTACCAGCTCACACAACATATATTTGTAGAATTAGGCTTTTTGAAGGAGTATTTTCCTTTTATCCAAGTGCAGTTCTGTGCTTGGATAAAAAGATTAAATTACAATGAAACACAAGGTCTCTGGAATAATTTCTGTAATATTCTTTAAAATATATTTCCCAGAATGTTTCCCAGACCTTTAGTAAATTTATGATAAAATAATCTAGATTATCCAGATCTTTCTAATTTTGAAATATGCTGAAGACCATAAAAAATACCTGTAAAGTACATGTTACACTGCCAATTTGTTATATGTAATGAAGCAATTTTGAAGCTGTTAGTCATAGGAGTTTAGCTAATTTCATTATTAAAAAAGAACAGAATATGAAACACTACTGTCTGAAAATTAGAGGTATTTGAGAAGATACAATTTAACAATTCAGTTTAAACCATGCCATTATATATTCCTGCATAACACTGTACAATTAAAAAAATACAGAAGATAAAAATTATTTTAATTTGTAACCATTTTATATTAATTAATGATTAAAAGTGGATTAACTATATAAAAAAATATAATTGTTACTCTTTAAAATTTTAAATCAGTTTTCAATAAAGCTGGCTATGTCAATTCAATATAGCAGATACATTTTTTAAAAGACATTGTTTACTCAGGACTGAAATGGCTTTGAAAGGGCCAGAAGAACTTCATAATATTCAAAAGCTGAATTGAATTAAGTAATTTTTAAGTATTCTTGGAGCTCCCTGAATCTTAGGAACTTAACTAGAGACTCTACTAGCTATTAATTCAAGTGACAGAGTTTCAAATATGTTGACTCCTTTAAAAAGGTTTTTTTTTTTTTGCTTCTACTGAAAATTGTGTTAGGATAGAAAAACGTGATCTTGTAGAAATCACATGTAAGTCCTCAGACTTAAGAAGGAAAGATTACACTGGAAGATTTAAAACTAAACTGACCTTAGTAACAAGCCAAATGTTCGCTCATACTAAATAAGTCACAAGTATGTATTTCTGAATAACTCTTCATAGTGGTAGGTTGTTTTTTCTGTCTTTAAACATTCTCTTTTAAACCAAAGTGAATAAAACTAAAAGAAAATCCCTGAAAAGAAAGAGGCTATTATCAGTCATTGAGCTCATCTGAGTTCATTGGGGACAACAAATAATTCTATCTAATTAATTAGGATGACAGCAAACTATGTGACACATTTCTTATGGCTGGCTGGTTTAGCATTCTAAACCCTCTTGTTGATTAGAGCTTGCATGTTTTAAATAGAAAAGGATGTTAGACATCCCATCCGCTCTGTAACAGAGCTTCAGAAAAAAAAAATACACCGTAGTCTTGATGAGTTCACATCACCAGAACAAGACAAATGCAGCATCTAATCTGATATGCAATGACACAACTGCAATTTTTTTCTAAAAATCTATTTTTTTAAATCAAGCTACATGGAAAAAAAATCCTACTGTCAACATGACTCCTTGATCAATGTTTGACAGCATGTTATTCAATGAAATGTCTCACTTTGAAATACCTCTTCTCTTTTAGTAAGCACAAGTAAAATTTTGAAATGGAACGCATATCCTGAGATAGCACATCTTGTTTATAAAGTGCTGGTCGACAAATAAGGATATAATATTGCAGACCTGTGACTCAAGTTATGTGCATATCCTGAAATAAGTTTGTTAGAAAGCAATTTACTTAAAAATGCACAATTCTATTTCATGTCTGAATACATTTATGTGAAAGTAGCATACTTCTAGTATACTTCAAATAGATTTAGCAAACATATGAAGGGCCAGTATATTGTTCATGAAGTTCAAGTATGCTACAATCAAGTTGTTTGTTTTTAAAATAAATTCTTTAATAAGCAACACTGTTAGTATAGACATGCATATTATACAAGGTTAAAAAAAAGCTATATGCAAACGTAAATTCTTGAGTTCTAAAGGAATCAATGTAGAATTATAAGTACTTGCACACATAAGTGTTTGTGATTGTCTCGGATGAGCTATGTTGTTATGGAACTATATACAGTTTACTTTTTTTGAAGTACATGTGTGCCGATTTTCAAAAAATTACTTTCATCTATTTTTCATTGTTTCAAGTATGAGCCCATTTGTCACTGGTTTCAGACCTCTACAATGTTGAGACATTGTCTTGAGTGTTCTTTTTTCAAGATGTCAGGTCATTATTGATGCATTCATACACACATTACTGAATAATTAAAATATGGTTAAAGTTATAGCGGTTTAACACAGAGGACAGGTCAAATATTTGTCAAGCACAAATACTCTCCAGAATAATGACTTTAACTGATACTGACATAGAAAGTGCACAGTTTGACCAGCATCTGATGGGGCATAATAGAAAGCTTTCCTTCACTTAGAAACATAGAATCATAGAGTATCTCAAGTTGGGAAGACCCTTAAGGATCACTGAGTCAAACTTCTTGCAGGACTACCTAAAACTAAATCATATGACTAAGAGCATCATCCAGATGCTTCTTGCACTCTGACAGTCTTGGTGCCATGACCACTTCCCTTGGGGAACCTCTTCCACCAACAAACAACCCTTTCAGTGAAGAACCTTTTCCTAACATCCAAACTGAATTTCCCCTGACACAGTTTCATTCAATTTCTTTTTATCCTGTTGCTGGTCACCTGAGAGATCAGCATCTCTCCCTTTGCTGGCCCACTTGAGGATGTTGTAGATTGCAATTAGGTCACCCCTCAGCCTTCTCCTTTCCAAGCTGAACAATCCAAGTGACCTCATACACTCCTTTTAAGTCTTGTCCTTGAGACCTTTTATCATCTTGGTGACTCTCCTCTTGGCACACTCTCATAGTTTATAGTAGTCCTTCTTACATGAGGCACCCAAACTGCACACAGTACTCAAGTGAGGCAGCACTAGTGCAGTACAGGATGGGACAGTCACCTCCTTTGACTGGCTAGCTATGCTATGCTTGATGTAACCCAGGAAAATGTTAGCCTGTTTTATCTTTTTTTGTCCTATTCAAAAGTCTTTTTTTTTCCCTAAACTATTGTCAGTTTGTAGGTTTCTTGTTAAGCCTTGTTTACATAGCATTTAAAAAAAAGAGGGAAAAAATTATCAACCCACAAGTGTTCTCCATTACACATTCTTATACCTACAGTCTAGGTGACTTCTAGACAAATTATGCATTAGGTTTATATTCTAAACATGCATGCAGAACAGCTGTAACAGATCTATAAGCTAAATTATATTTAATCTTTACATAGGGTATTTGATAGCAGCTGTTTATCTCAGCTTGCTTTCTGTTCCTCTTTTAATTCTTTTTCATATTGCAATGTGAACAAAAACAGTGTTTTATTCTTCCTAAGCCCTTTTACTCAGAAATATTTGGAACAAGTCTAGCAGATTTGTATCACAGTTCATGTTTTGTTGTTGGTGATGCTTGAGTAAGAATGATCACTAGCATGCATATAGAGACAGGCACTAACATTAAAAACTAATATTGGACTGAGTTAAAGAGCTACATTTTGTATCAGAAGAATAACACAACAGTGTACATGGTAATTATTGTCTTAGTAAAAAAAAAAAAACAAAAAACCAACAGAAGTCCATACTTTACTGTGCTTTTTTAAGCACACCAATAAATATAATATTGTATTCTAAATGTATATTGAAGGGTCTTGTAAGTGGTACAGTCAGGGAATCTTTAAGATACAACGAATCATGTAAAACTCAAAACATAAGACTGGACAGGTTTAGGTTTCATTATGGGGGATCAAGAAAAACTCCACCCAGATCTCCCCAAAGCAACAAGAATGCTCCCCACAAACCCCAAACCAAAAAAATATCCCAATTGCTAAAAAAAAAAATCTTATACAGACATCACTATGTAAAATTCTGTCCTACTTTGTTCATCTCTGTAGGAAAGAATTAAAAATCCATGAAAAGTAGAGATTGAAGGTCTCTGTGGAGTTGGTGTAGTTTATCCTCTTGTCCTGTGGTGAGATCACATTTTCTTAGAGATCAAAAGGAAAATAAAACATAGAAATACAATTACCTTTTATTGTCAAGGGTTAGGCAGGGGTCTGCCACTACACAAATGACAGATGCTCTCTGTTAACCCCTCTCCTTTCCCAAAGGTGAAAGAAAGGGAATAAAAGTAGAAAGACTTACGAACTAGAAAGCAGCTTTACTTAAAATAATAAAATGGGATATTTACAAATATATACATAACCTATATCGAACCAACCCCGATGGCAGTTATGTCACTGTCATCACTGATACTGTGGAGCAGCCACTGGGAAAGTCCCATACTTGGATCCAGAGGCAGGCAGGAGCCAGATTCAGGAGTTGGATTCTGGAACTCAATTCAGGAACACACGATTGGGATCAAATGCAGAATGGACAGAGTCCTCCTCAGATGTCAGCAACTGAAGAATAACTTGACCCTCAGCTTTCTACTGAATATGACATAGATAGGAAGGAATACCTCATTGGTCAGTTTAAGGTCCCGTCCACTCCTCCCCATAGCCTTTTACTTTTGCACCCTGCAATGTGGCACACAGGATTTAGCAATGACCATGGTCTGCATACCAGTCCTTGGTAGTAACTCTAAACATCAAGTGTTATCACTGCTAGAAGCAGACACCATCTGCAAAAAAATATGCCACTAACTTCAGAAAGTGCAGTTAGTTAGAAGAGACTGAGTTGAAAAGTAAAAATCAATGAACAGAATTAGTTCTGTTCTAACGCAAACCATGACAATTACAAAATAAATTTGATATCTAAAAACTATATGAGAGCCATTGTATACATAAAGCATACTTGATATTGGAATAGTAATATTGGAAAAAAAAACAAGTAAAAAATAGAAAGTGTAAAGGATATAAGAAGCTTCCTTCTCTTTAAAATATGAAGTCTGACTTTCTCAATATGAGTTTGCTATTTGGTTGTGTATTCAGATGACTTCTATGTTTTTCAGTCATTCACTTATAGCTGTTTTATGAGAATCACAATGGGGCAAGAATACCATGCATGATATCAAAAGAACAATTCTGCTTGAAGTCTATGAATTTTTTCTGTAGTTATTAGCTCATCTCTTACAATGTGTGTTTGCTCAGGGCTAGTTCTTATATATAATTTCAAATCTGGGGGGGAATTTAACAAAACCAAATACCAATTATTTTTTCAGAAAATGAGTATTCAGAAAAACTTAAATGTCATTAGTGAACATGAACTGGTTATCATAGGTCAGTTAAAAATCAGGTATAGCACATGGAAACACTTTCACTTTAACTCCTGAAAAGATGAAAATTCATGGAGGAAGTGGAAAGTAACTGCATTTGGTATTTAAAATGTGTTTCCTAAAAATATTGGCAACTTTTTCATAAGAGAAACAAATCAGTAAAAACCAGCAACATGACTTCAACACATCATTAACAAAATAACCACAAGTAGATCGTTTCCATTAGATCACAGAATTGTGCAGGTCAGGACTGACCTCCAGGGAACATCTAGTCCAGCTTCTATCTCTGAGCTGGTCCATTTAGATCAAATCCTTCAGGAGCTATCTCAGGAGAGTTCTAAATATTTTCATCAAATGCTCAAATATTTTTGCATAACATTAAAATTGCTATTATGATTCATGTCTAACAGGTGTTTCACTTTATATTATTTTCATTCCCATTTTCAGGTCTATCCATTGCTTCATTTCTCAATTGTTTCTCTGTTGACATTGTCTACTTTGATTCATATTGTTTTTTCTTCTCTATTTCCCAGGCTTTTCACCCAATTCTGTCCCCATGTTTATGCAGTTCATTCCTCTCTTCCCTTCTAATTTCTAAGTTAAAATCGTATTCTTTCCTTAGCTTATTTCAAAATAGTTTCTTTCACATTCATGATCAACTGAAATAGTTAATCAGATCATTAAAACCTTCTGGTTTTATTATGAAGTTCTGTAATATAGAATGTTGCCAATATAATCCATTGATTCATTAGCATGTGTTATCATAACAAAATAAGGTGGGGGAGGGTAATAATAATCTTTTTCTGTTTTTCCATGCTTCAGGGACAGCTGCACAGTTCCTTATGTGTGTGTGCCTGAGTGCACTAGGGTTTGAAGCTTTAACTGGCAATGCAGCAAGATACCAGTCCAGGTAACACATCTAAAAATCTAAAATTATTTTATTTTATGAAACTGAAAATTTCATTTATGTGATCCATTCTGATGCTGATTTGAAAAGATAGCATGATGGTTATTTGTGCTTCATGAATAATGTTTTTACTTCACTATTTCTGTACCAAGCAAGAACTAACATACTATAGAAACAAAGTATGCACAGTTTCTCTTTGCTTGCAGAAAAAAATCTTGCGTGCACTTACCTAAAATCCTTTTACAGACAAATGGTTCAGATTAACTGAGTTTAGCAATAGCAAGAAGGCTCTCCCTCTTAGTCCAAACTACATAAAGGGAAGCTACTCTATGACTTGGGAATGCTGTCTTTCATAAAGACACTAAAAAAATACAGATAAACGACTGCTTAACTACACTCCCTCTGAAATGTTACTGTGTATGAGAGCTGACAGAAACAGGATCAGAGTTAAAAAGGATGTTTAAGCAGTCCATAACATACAGACAATGGTTTAGACTGAGACAGAATGGAGGATAGCACACAATCTCACCTCAAAAGCTTCTATATGCAAGATTCTGCGACACCCTCAGTTTCTTTGCAGTTTAAAGGTGTGTGACAGGTAGTTTACACACTGGAAACTTGTTTATTAGACTGCAACATTATTAACTCTCACCAACATGAGAAGATACTATTTTAAAAAGGCAATTTCTGCCAATACTCCTGGAGCCTAAGACACTTAAAGTTCAGAGAATTTTTGAGCCAACAAACAGAAAGACAAACAGAATAAGCTTAGTCTTTACAGAAGCAGTATATGTAGGTAAAGATGCTGCATCAATAGTGCATATGCACTCTTATTTAGCTTGAATAAGTTTATGCCAAAAGTTGTAACCCTAAGATGGTAGTTTTAGTTGATTAGAAGAGTACAATTCAGAGAGTCTGAGAAGAATTCTTTACAAATAGAAGTGAATATATATGAGAGATTAAGGGCTCCTCTCAATCTTACTTCACATAGAAATCCCATTTACTCACCAACTCTTTCGTAACTAAAAATGACCTAAGAAACAAAACAAAAAAAAACCAAAATCCATTGATGTTGGTTTAGTGTGCCATAACATGGAAGTACTACATAAGAAAAAACACTTAGCTAATGTTTTCCTATAGAGTTTTGCAATCATAGAAATGATGAAAGACAGGAAGAGAAAAGTAGAATGAAGTTGTAGCAAATGGGCAGAATGGAACTGCAAGTCAGACTGTAAAACTGAGGACTGTGTCTTGTTAACAATAAACACAACTTTGAATAATGAATCTCCAGGGTAACTCCCTAGCCAAGACACAGTGAACTTATTGAGAGTTGGACTAGATGACCTAAGGGTTGGACTAGATGATCTTTAAAGGTCTCTTCCAACTCGAAGCCATTTTACGATTCTATGATTCTATTTGTACCTTGGTAGTGACTTGGCTGTAGATGCAGCTAAATTTATTTGTCCAGAACTACATTTTATGGTTATTGTCCTGAAAGGGAGGGAATAAGAAGGCATATGAAAAATAAATATTTAAGTTCCTTATTCAATTATTAGAGTAACAGGAACTTTGAATGGGGCCAGAGAATGTTATTTATTACAGCTTTAGAGAAAAGAAAAAAAAAAAAACCAACTTGTTGGTTCAGTCTGGGAACCTTTAATATGTTTACTTGCATTTTATATCTGATTGTTACTGAGCCTTGCTTGCATACGGTAGAGAATCTTAAGCTCATGCCTTGCCTAGCAGAATAGTTGAAAGAGTATCCTATAGGAATAGCCTTCCTATAGGAAGGCTCTGTAGAAACAATGCCTAACATCAAAGGGGAATACAATCCCATTTTCTATTTGTCACCTCAGTACATAGAGATTTTTTTACCATTCAGATATGCCCAATTTTCTTTATTTGCTGTAAATTATCTTCCTGAGTCACCGTACTTTGTCCACTGATTTCACAAGAAGCTTGAATTTAAACTGCTGTAGCCCACTGAATAAGATTTCTGCTGATGCTGCAAGCTTTTTATTTTTATATAAAGACTTGGCTGGGTTTGTCTTGGATTTAATTGCTTCTGACTTGTTTCAGCTTTAGTAAAAATTGTCTGTCATATGGCTATGGCCTTTTTTTCCTAACTTAGCACTCTTAACACCAAATTTAATCAAGCTACACCAAACCTGTGTAGTCACCAAAGTACATGCAGCTTCACTAGTGCTAAGAGAGACTATCATATAGATGATGTGTAAGTGAATATAATGGAAATTTAGCTGGGAAGTGAAGACAAGTCAGCTGATCATATAAAGTGGATCCAAACCTAAAAAAGGAAGGTTGTCACCACCATTATCAAGCTTCTCCTGGTGAAGGAACTCTGGCTCTGAGCATCCTCCTCCCGCTCTCTGCTGGAGGAAAGTTGAAGCCACCAAACCTAGAGCCCAACAAAGTCACACACAAAAAATAAATAAGTAAAACATGTGGATACTAGGAAACTTTCATATAACAACTTTAGTTGTATATTACTGAGACTTTTTATGTGGTTGTTAGATAATGTACGGTTATTTTCATAACATGTGTGACTGCAAATTCAGTTCTACCAATGTTTTGAAAACATTGCCAAGAACCTCAAAACCTGTTCCCAAATGTCATGAAAACACTACGAAATATATGAGACTCAATTCTGAAGGTTTTGAAAATCCTCATAAAAGCAATTTTATAAAGGTAAATGTAATCTTCAATTGATGACTTCATGCAGTTTGGGCTCAGGAAATCTTTTTGTATTCTTTCAGTTTCTCTTTTGCCTGTGTCTGTGTCTAAGCTACATATTAATGCAACTGCCAGAAAACATGCTTCTTCCTTCACAAAAATAATTAATGTTAATCACTTAGCTTTTTATGTAGTGCAGCTGCACATTGTGGACTGCCATGTTGTGACTCTGTCTTTTCCCTATCTCATTGCTCAGCATAAAAGTCAAAAGCACCCAGATGAGCCATTAAATGAAATAAATGTGTAATTGGCAATGGAATTCCTTTCAAACTGTATATGAGTAACTGTCATCAGAATCCTGTTACAGGGATTTGAAAGGAATTTACAAAAATCCTGAAATGACTCCACCTAGGAGAGAGTATTGACTAGTGGGTAGATCAAAAGTATGAAATAACTCATTGATTAGTTAATCAGTATTTGCATAACGATAAGAATCTTGCATAAACTGTTTTTCTATGAAAGTGAGAGGAACTTCTATTTTCTAGATGGTTTCTTCTTTGAACAGGAGGTCAATATATAACCACTGAAGTCCTATGTACATGTTGTTTTGAGACCATTGAGGGCACTGACTCACATTCAAGTTGTTGTAGCTTCAAAAGCTGAAGCTGGACATCATGTACATGGTATTAGCTCACAGAAAATGTAAGTTGACATAACTTCAAACTTTTTAACTGTACCTTACATTAAATCACATTAGCATGTACTCACTGTGAGTTAATAACATGTGGAGGAAAAGGTAAAGCAGTTCAGCTTATATGAGTTATTTGGCTCCAGATTAAGACAACGCACTTAGATGTTTATATATGATATCCAGGCTCCCATCATGATCAGCTAGTCAATACAATTAATGGGGTCTAAAGAGTTATTCATGTCTACATAGTTAAATATCTGATCAACTGAATTGCACTCTAGTGATTGTATTATCAGAAGGTACGGTTCAATCCCTCAGACAT
The DNA here is from genome assembly GCA_033124195.1 of Coracias cyanogaster. NCBI lineage: Eukaryota > Metazoa > Chordata > Aves > Coraciiformes > Coraciidae > Coracias > Coracias cyanogaster. The sequence goes on from JAVSBS010002937.1 coordinate 43,930, forward strand.
AAACATATAGTACCATCTGAAATATACAACATCCCATTACTACTTGGTGGTCAAAAAGGGCAAGGGTCTCCTAAAGACTTTGTCAGATGAGACATTCTCACGTGGATGCCTGAAATACCTTAAGGCATCTCAGATTGCACATCTATGAAATGAATCAACAGCATGGCCTCTCCTGAGACAGATTAATCGTGAGCTAATCAGTAAATTAATCATGAACGCGCACCCTACATGATCTCATGTGAACCAAATTCTTTAAAAATACTTTTTTGCACACTTGCAAATATCTTTAATAAATACATCACAACCAAGTCCTTTTCTTCTTCTTTCAAATTAAAATTGGATTTTGATTGTGTAGATTTTGTTACCATCAAAGTGTGGAGATGGTGAGGTTAGAGAATAACATACAGGACACATATGTAAACAGATTGTAGCAGCTATGTCTAACAACCAATTCCAGAATATCTCTGGTAAAAAATAACACAGAATAGGCCTTATCCATACTATTGAATTCTTTTACCTTCTAAAACAAGACTATCACAACTGACCTTCCTTGGAAATAGTCTCTGGCCTGAACCATGTTGGGAATTAAACGCTACTAAATGGTTTTCCTTTTGCTGAGTTATTTAAATTCTCTTGTGTGCATATTTTAGCTTGGAGGTCAATTTATCTTCTGTAGAATCTGTAGGTAGGATTTCAGTGGAAAATTCAACTCCATTGAAATCTTTGCAATTGTTCAAACTTATATTAGTGCAGAAATTTCTCCTTTGCAATTAATCTCTTCTTGCTCTCTCTTTTTAAGGTCTCATGGAAACTTTGCAACTGTCATTGAAAAGCAACATTGTTTTGTATCATGCTTCCAACACAGAAGACTCTGCAATTTGCTTTTCTGACTAAATGTGTTGTTTTACTCATGACAGCATGAGAGGTTGTAGTTCATGTTTGAAGATTAGAATATGAAGACACATTATAAACACAAAGTAAACAGTTTTCTACTGTTATGTGAGGAGAGGAGGGGTGGGTAGAGAAAAGAACTCAATTTCTTTCCAGTCTGGGCATGTCTTTTTTTGCCATTTAAAAAAAGATGGAAATAAAAAAAGGGTAATTCCTCCAAAGTAAGACAGAAGCCATAGCTATCTCAAATGTAGTAGCTAGCATAGACATTTTTAAAATACATGCACTGAAAGAGAAGGATGATTACTGTATCAGCTGTTGTACTTACTGTGTTCACAGAGGGCTGCCGTACCTCTACATGCTGCTTTTTCTCTGATTGTGCTGGCCAATGCCAAACTCAGCAACATCCCATCAGAAGTAACACATCCCTTTGCTCTTCTCTCTCAAATCCTCCATGTTTCTGCAGGAAACCAGCATAGCAGCAAGAGCCAACAGGAAGCTACTCACAAACTGATTAGCTCCTGGTTGATACAATCCTGGCTCCACCCACACCCCAACCATGACCACCCGGGGGAATGCGGGACCGCACACAGGTGGGCCAGGCTCTGCCTCTGCGGCCTGGAGCCAACTGGGGAACAAAACATTCTGCTAGGTTGTGAGTCATCCAGAGGTCAATGCCAACTTGGGGCCCACAACCCAGGCCCCAGCAATTAACTCTATTACAGAGTAGTTTCTTTTTCTAGCTGTCAATTTTTGATGTAAAGAAATGGAAACAAAACTTTAATTATTCCTGCTGTAGTACTTCTGAGTGCACAACTGAATGTGCAGCTTTCTGCTGGTTTTCTTTCCAATTGTAAAACAACTGTTTGTCAGCTCCTGAAATGTTCTGAAATAAACATAAATACTGTCTATATCTTCAAGGTTTTTCTTCAGATTTGTAATTACTAATGCATTTAGCTAGATCATTAGTTCCATAGTGGTAGCACTTGCTACCACTTGCTTGGTAGTTTATGTCTCTTCTCATGCCTTACTCCATTTTCAGAATGATCCAGAGAAGTATCTAGATTGATTTTGAGAGTCTACTTTATAGCTTTAAAATGCAGTAGACTTCAAAGAACAGTCTTGTAGGCAGAAAAAGCAGTGATACAATAGTATTGTAGAGGAGGGTGGTAGAAAATAGTTGCGGTTTACGTAGGCATATACATATAAAACCTCAGTATATAAAACTTATCAACATTTTCCACCATGGAAAAAACCCACTATCTCCCAAAGGACATCTTTGTCTCACTGAATGAATCTCAGCTATACTTTTTGAAGCAAACCAGAGGAAAAATCAAGTAGAAGCAAACTAATGATCAATAAATGATTAGCCCATTTTTCAGATGTTCCTCACACACAAGCATATCTCCTGGTGCAAATCAGTTTAGCACTATTTTATGCTAGTCTATTTGGTTTACTCAAGATCTTGTTCACAGGCAAGGGAAAACAAACCTTATATATCAGGCCAATAATTTGTCATTAGTGTAATTGAATATTAAGTCTAATCCAATAGTCATTATCAGTTCACATCTAATCATTAGAGAAAAAGAAAAATACACTTGAATACAAAATCTCATTATTATTAATAGTATAGATACAATTTCTGTATAAATAAATCATAGTTCTTACCCTTTTTTCCTGTTATAATACTTGGCCTTACCTAACTCTTCTGGTTCCTAAGGTCAGTAGCTTCAGCCTGGTGTTGTAAGAAGGGTTTTATGACAAAATGTTAGCATTTCTAGTCCCTGCAAGAATCCATCTACCTCCTGCTCACTCAGGTTTCCAGTTATCTTTCGTTCTAGCCTCAATGCCCAATCACTCAATGCCCTAGTTTCTAGAAAAAAACTAGGTTGTTTTTTCTCTCCTAAGAGTTCCTGATGTTTTAACAATAAGTTCAACTTTACCCAACTCCTTTCTGTATACACAACTACAAACATCTCATCCATTTTATTTTTTTCAGTGCCCTGTGTTTATTTGCTTCTGTTACATTTGAATTGGAAAACTTTCTTCTCCCTGGCTCTTGTGTGCCAGCAAAGCATAAAAGAAAGTCACAGTGATCTTTCAATAACATTGAACTATTTTTCATTTTTCAAAGCTGGAAAATATTTGACATGAAGTCAACATTCATTGTTAAATTTCAAGTATCTTTGACACGGTTGTAGATACTAATTTACATACTCAAAAAATAGTGACCGAACTACATAGTTTCACTAGTTTCTTTTTTATAAATAATTTGTAAATAGTCTGAAATAATGTAGGAATACCCGGTACTGAAAAATTCACCTTGTATATTTTATTTGTGCTGAAGTTCCAAGGAAGTAAAAAGTGGTTTTGAAGTTGATAAACTCATAGTAGCTAACATCCCTAATCTCTATTTGTGAAGTTCTGAAATAAAAGGATAGTACAGTCCCTGACAGTATGACAGTTATTCATGTCAAAAATTATCTAAATAATGTTGAAAAACACAATGTGTATGCATAGCTAAATATATGACGAGGCAAGTTTTTAGAAATTTAATATCCTGGAAAACAAGATTCAGCAGACCATTGTTTATATAAAAATGTGTTTTACTGGATGTAAAACATCAGAGATAAAGAGAGACACATGAGTAGATTTAATGGACAGCAAAAATAAATTCTACCATGTGAACTTCTCAGTTAACTAGGGAATGAAATCAGTTGAATCTTATTCTTACCTGATGTGCCTATACTCAACTTCCCCCCCTTCCCCATGCATTTGTGCATTTTTGTAAACTAACAGACATATCAAAGATGGTCAAATCTGTCACTACTTTTTGATAGGAGAAAGCCTATGAGATCTGAAATTTTGGAAAAATAGTTGAATCAAAAAAAGGTGGTTTTAACATTCATGTATAAATATACATAGATATGTATATTTACTTAATACAACTAATTATTTTTCTGGATATATTCTTTTCAGTGAAAGACAACATGTCTTCTACTTTTTGTGTCTGTACAGAATGAAGTGTAGGATTTCAGATTAATATTTCTTATGGTTTTCAGTATTTGAGTACTGTTATATAATACTGTCCAAGGGCATCTTGGCTTGTATCAGGAATAGTGTGGCCAGCAGGACTAGGGATATAATTCTCCCCCTGTACTCAGCACTGGTGAGGCCTCACCTCGAGTTTGTGTGCAGTTCTAGGCCCCTCACTTCAAGAAAGGTAGTGAGGTGCTGGGGTGGGTCCAGAGGAGAGCAACGAGACTGGTGAAGGGGCTGGAGGGAAAGTCTTCTGAGCAGAGGCTGAGGGAGCTGGGGTTGTTCAGCCTGGAGAAGAGGACACTCAGGGGTGACCTTATCACTCTCTACAACTACCTGAAAGTTGGTATTCAGGTGGGGGTCGGGCTCTTCTCCCAGGCAACTAGTGACAGGACTAGAGGCCATGGCCTGAAGCTGCACCAGGGGAGGTTTAAGTTGGATATTAGGAAGCACTTCCTCATGGAAAGGGCGATTAGACACTGGAATGGACTGCCCAGGGAGGCAGTGGAGTCACTATGCCTGGTGGTATTTAAGGAAATATTGGATGTGGCACTCAGTGACATGGTCTAGCTGATGTTGTGGTGATGGGTCATAGGCTGAACTTGATGATCTTGGAGGTCTACTCCAGCCTCAACAATTCTGTGATTCTGTGATTGTCATAATTTATTTTTTCCAGTGGCTAACACTTCAAAATGTTTCTCTTGCCATTGAGAACAAATGAGACAACAGGAAGAAAATTGAATATACTTACATTTAGAGCAATAACTTGCTAGCTAATAATCAATAGAATGAAGTTCAAGTTTTTGGCAAGTAAAAATTAAAAACATTTTTTGAAGTATAATCTATTTTAATTTTTACTGGACTTGTAATTGCATTGAACTCGTATTTGATTTACATTAACATAATGGAAAGAAATATTTTCTATCAGGCTCTGTAAGATATGCAGTAAAAAAAAAGATTAGCTTTTGAATCTTAGACCAGTTATGATAGAGGTTTTATTTACAAAAGAACACTCTAAGCAGAATATTGGATTCTTCTTCCACACATAGTGAATAGTTGGAAGACATCCATCCAGAAAAATAGCAGTGGATAGAGTAACTGTACTTAGACATTTGACCTCCTATTGTCAATCTCTTAATTCTTTCTGTATGAGAGGAGAATTAAACATATCTAATGAAATTTCTTTTAATAAGAAGAATAAGCACTTCTATCAACCATAGCATGTGTCCTCTAAAAGAGAATCTGTTTATATAGAGAATAAGCTTTTCTTGCAAACCCAATGCTTAAAGAAAAAAAAAAAAAACCAACACTTGATTGTGTCTCTTAGAGAGTATTTTCTGTTACATATAAAGGAATTGCTAGCTAAGAGGAAATAGAAGAGCACAGTGTGAAATACGTATAAAGTCATTTTTTTTCCAGGTACTTAGCCACCTTTGATTAGAGAATAGAAGTTTGCAACTGAATTTAATGTAATGTATTAAAAACTTGTCCCTATATGTTTTGTCAGCTTCAAGTGTTAGAGGGATACAGCACTGTTCTCACAGTTCACATATAATATGGAAACCTTGTCTACTTAGTTTTTGGCATATATCGTACCTTTCTTCTAAGTATTAAAAAAGCAACATACAATACTGAAGTGACAAAAAAAAAAAATATCTCAGAACTTTCTTTTTCTTATATTTTTCAAGATGCTTTGTAAACCATTTTCTTTATGTGACTAACCTAGTTATTGATTGCAACAATGGTCTCACTTTTACAATATCTAAAGAATCTCTACATAATTACTTAAAATGCAGTATAACCTAGGATGCTTTCTTGCACAGGGGAAATAATTGAGCTCAGGGCCCCTCAATAGGTCTATGCAATGGATAAGATAAGAAGTGAAGTTTGGGGATTTTTTAACGGAAGATGTAGGAGAATGTTAAGTTACCATAAGACTGTTGTCTACGTGACTTAGTGTTTAATTGCAACTTCATACTTAAAAGACTAAGTTAAAATCTTAGTTCCGTCATTATCAGTGGCAAGTGTTCATAGAAATCAATCAGTCCGGGATTTTCACATTCCATGTACAATTAGAGGAAAAAAGGGGAAAAATGTCAATTGGATTTTAGCAGACATAAGTGATTTTATTTTGCCTAAACACATTTTTAGTATTTTAACAGTCATAGAGAGAAATATGAAAAAACTGACCTAAGATAGAAGATAATTTTTTGTTTCAATTTTACTATCATATGCCTCAATATAAGCAATTAAATCAGGTGCTTCTGAATTCTGAATACGTTTGGAATGTCTATGATTGCTCTGATGATCATTTTCAAACTTAGTTTATTTTTAGAGTGGTTATGGTGTGTCCTGTACCAAGCATTACACTATTAAAGATACTTTCCTGTTTTCATTTAGATTATCCTCTTTGAATTACCTTTATCTTTCTGAAAAGAAGTTTGTTATGAAACCTTTACTGATTCATCATAGCTTACAGTTGATTACTTAAGTTCTAACAATATTGCAGATTCTCTTGAAGCTTTAAATATCTAAATAAGTATTTAATTAAACACACAGAAGCATGGATGGATATTAATTCTATGAATAAAAGTGAAGTTAAATCCTTGGATTTAATTATTCCATTTTTTAAAAAATGGTTTAAAACAATAAATATATGAACCTCAAAACATATTTTTATAGAAACTTCTTTACTTCTTTCAAACAATCTTAATTAAAGTTTATGTACAACTCTCCTCAGAAGTTTCGATTTCAACTGAGCATTATTTTCTGATCAAAATACTTTATTGAGGGGGAAAAATAGCCAATAAATTATCTGCAAACAGATTGAGATTCTATTGCTTTTATTCTTAGCCAACTCAAACTTTTCATCCAGTTACCAATTCACACTGCCTCACCCGTCAAACTAGAATAAGTCCTAGAATCTCAAGAAAATGAACACCTCTTTGGTGATGTTACTTATTACAAAACTGAGACTTGATTTATTGATGTTCTTGTCTGTTGACATGGGAAGCGATCTGTAAAAGAAGATTCATCTTACATCTGACACATGAAACAGTTGTCAAACAACTGGCACTGCGTGTTATGCATCCACTGGGTTTACTTCAGGGGAAGAAGCTGCTTGAGGAAGAAAGGGCTAGATCACTTTGCAGTAGGACCACTAAGTTGTTACCATATATAGGTGACCTTTCAAAAATTTCATACTCTTCATTCAGTGTAAACCACTCCATGGTAAATGGCAGATAAGTTTTATGTTGAATTTGAGGCTTCAGAGAACTGGATCAATTACAAACATAGAGTTGACCCAACAGGAGAATGTGCTAAAGTACAGTGAGCTTAGAGTTAAGAGAAACACAGTAAAATTAAAAAAAAAACCAAACAAGCTTATTAAAATAAAAGATAGAAAACTAACATAAAAATCTATACTTTGGTGTAGAGCAAATAAGAAAAGATTAATATCTGATTAATATGGTGGGTTGACCCACAACAACTACGTACTGACCAGCCTCTCCCTCACTCTCCCCTCCTCTAGAAGGATAGGGGAGAGAATCAGAAAGGCAAAAGCAAGAAATAATCATGGATCAAGATAAAGAGAGTTTTATAAGTGAAGGAAAAAAAGAAAAAAAAAAAGAGTAGCAAAGCCAACCACTTACCACTTGCCACCAGAAGATTGATGCCCAGCCAGTCTCTGAGAAAAGGCTACAGAGGAAAAGCTCTCCCACCTCCACCTGAGTTTTATTTCTGAGCACGGTGTCATGGTTTGGAACATCCAAAATATCCACTATGGTTAGCTGGAGTCGGCGATCCTAACTTTGCCCCAGCCCAACTTCTTACATTACCTGCAATTCTGTATTATATTTTCATGTGTTTATTACATTAACAAAGAATCTTTCAATAAAGCTTGGGGTTTTTTTTTTGCAGGGGAATACTATAGACACAGTGATTTGAAAAAAATTTTTTGAAACTCTGTGTATTATTGTGTGTTCTCTTCACTATCATAATTACAGAAGAAAAGTGTAGGTTGATTTAAGGATTTTATGACTGGTTTTAATTACCAACTTTTATTTCTTTTGTGGAAGATCCTGCCATAGACCAGGTTAGCATTGTGCCATGGTTTGTGCCTTCTAAGAACACCAGTTATACCTATGATTTACAGTGCCTTCCAGAGTGACACACAGGAATCTATGAGCAAAGTGTTTGTGTTTATGTAAACATCGCTTTTATTGCAAACTGTAGAAATAAAAGGAAAAAAAGTTGTCAAATGTACAAGGTCAACTAAAATATGATTTAGTTTTCTTTTCAAAAGTAGTGACATAATCTGTTGTTAACATAATGAAGCTCTGAAAAACATGAGAAGAAAAGAGTGAGAAAAGATAATAACATGCAGAGGAAAAAACCCCAATATCTTACATTGGCTCCAGCATATGAAGAAACATTTCAGACCCCTCTATCCTCAGAGAATAGCAATAGCCCAGTGCAGAAGGCATAAACATATATCAGATGGGCTGTGGCCATGTAAGCAAGAACAGACAGAAGTCCTGTCCTGGCAAAAGGTAGTTCTAACCACATATGAAATACAATTTCCTAAGGTAAAGCAAAGATTGTAATCAAGATCATAAAACACATACTTCTATATAATGTTAGCCAGACAAAACTTTAAACAGTAATTCTGCACTCTAATACTACTTAACAAGAGCCAACTATTTTCATGGACCCCAGTTTGCATTCCCATACAGTCTTCAGATTGCATTTCTATTTGATGTCTTATAATGGGAGAACTGCTGACAGCAGAAGGCAAATCCAGGGTAGCACAAGTTGTCAGTAGAAAAGACATGGAAAATGCTACCGCAGAACAAATACATGCACATATGCACAAATGAATGAAACTTTTTAGTATAAATTTTAGCAAAAATTGCAGCTCAGAACTAAAAATGCTGCATGTTTAAATCTCACCCAAACTGTGGTAAACTAAATTATCTGTAAATGGAAACTCAAAGGAATTGGCAGATCTTACTCTGCAATGTTGTAATTCAACTATTGTAATGCTAAGTAGGTGCAAGGGCTGAGGACCACATTTAAGTATCAAATATGATGTCTTCACCAAAACAATATATCCTACTGTCACTATTAGAAACAGGCTGGTGGGCCAGTAGGACATATCTTGTAGATGCAAATCACCTGAAAAAGCAAAAATTAGCAACAGCCACAGCGATGGGTGCGAAACTCTGAACATTTTTTCCTGAAACCTATGTTAAATTAATGTTGTAAGAACACTCTACCAGAAGGCTTCTTGTATTTTACAGCATATGTTTTTTTCAAGCAGCACTTACACAAGTGTGTAGTTGATAATTGCTGTAGTTACACAGCATTAAATTATGTGAGATAGTCAAGAGGTTTGTTGTTGTTGTTGTTTAAAAGTAGAAAATATGAATTAATTGAAACCAAAATACTTTAAGCTAACATGACAATTCCCAACAAACCCTAATGAAGAAATAACAGATGTTATTTTCTTTTAAATTCAAGGAAAACTGCACTGTATCGTGCTCCAAATGCCTTTATGCTGTGATAAGGATGTTCATACTTAACATTA
>JAVSBS010002938.1:0-20241 GCA_033124195.1 Coracias cyanogaster
CCTCCCCCCGCGGTGGCGGACGCGGGCCCGACGGCGGCGGCGGCGGCTCGGGGGCGCCGGGGCCGCGCTCCCTGCGGCAGCTGCCGGCGGGCCATGGAGGGGAAGAGCCTCGGCGTCCTCGGCCTCGGCGTCCTGCTCCTGGCCGCCGCCTCGGAGGGTGCGGAAACGCCCCCGAGCTGCGAGGGCGTCCGGAAAGTTTTCCAGCTGCGGCAGCTGGGCCCCCTCAGAGGCATCCCGGAGAGCCCGCGGGCAGGTAAGGGGAGACCGGGAGGGGCAGAAGGCGCAAGGAGCGGCGGGGGCCGGAGGCTGCCCTGGCTGGGTGCGGGCACGGCGGGTTTGAATTTGGTGCCGCTGGCGGTGATTAGCGGGTGGTGGCGGTGGCGGGGCTGCAGCTCCGCAGGACACCTCATGCCACCCCCTGCCCGCGGCCGGGCAGCGGCCTCCCTGGCGACATCGGGGGTTGGTGGGGTCGGTGGTGGTGCTGGGTGGGATGCCGGGCTCCTTACTCGAGAGAGAAAATGCTCTTCTCGAGGTGTGGGATCTGAAAAAAATGGAGCACCCGGACACCTGCCTAAAACCCCCTTGTCCCCGCTTCCGTCCCGCATGGCTGGGCTGGGGCTGGGGGCGGTCACCCTGCTTAGAGCCCTGCGGGGGCAGGCGCGGGCACATCGGTGCCAGAGCAAAGCCCGGAGGACCGGGAGAGCCGCCGAGCTGTGTCCCGAACCGGTGGAGTTACTCTTGCGTGAGATGAGAATGATTTACACCACTGCAAGTGGTGGGGCTGCGCATTTTCTGTACTGGCTGGCTGCCTGTCGCTGTAAGTGAGGAAAGTTTCCCGGGAAAGTAATGTCTTAATGGCAATTTGAGTACAGCCTAGCATTTATATCAAGAATGAAACTTTTTTTCGAGTCGATACCAAATGACATTGCAGAGCATGTGTGTAATAAGACGTACCTTCTTAGATTTGGGGTCTTTTTCCAGCCTCGTGAGAATCTCAGTTGATTTCAGTGGTACTAATCACAGAACTAAAATGCAGATATTTTAATGGTCAGGGATATGGTTGTTTTTTGGTTTGGGTTTTGGTTTTTTTTTTTTTCCTACACATCTGGAAAGTGTGTCTATGTTTAGATGACAAGTTAACTAGTAAATGGGAGTCAATGCTTTCATGATAAAAAATGACTTCTCAGTGCAATAAAAGCTGAATTAGCACCCCCCTCCCTTCAAACTATCAATAGCCTCTTCCGTTTTTTTTAGGATAATTTTTGTAGGTTTTACTAACTCACAAGTTGAGATAAGGCAGGCTATGTTTATTCCTAAAAGAATTAGTACAAAATACAGCTTTTGAATGACTGTAATTTAAAACATAACAGATAATCCTAAATTTAACACGATTAATAATGCAGTGTGCAGTTTACAAATCAAAGTGCTATATTTAGGTTTGACAACCAAAATTTGACAACATGCATTGTCGTCTTACATTGTCCTTAGCTAAAGATTTTATTATTGTCTTCACTGAAAAGAAAACAAACACTTTAATTGGAAAGCCTGATTAGATAGATACTGCACAAGTGAAGATATCTGGAAAGTGAAATCTGAGTCAAAGCCCTGTCAGTGACTTAAATTTTTTTGTGCTATTTATTTGTGTGAATAACACTGGTATGAATGATACGGTGTCAGTTTGTCTTTATTCTTCTCATTCTGTAGTCTGGCATAACTATTACACTTTCTTTGCCATTGTCATTTATTTTGATACCATACATTCACCTGTATACTGGGCATAGGGAGGAAACATGTTGCTTCAAGAGGAAAGAACCATGGTGCCTTATGTATGTTTCTTCTGCCCTGCTCTCTGATTTCCTCCATTCCCCTATAATATTTTTTAACACCACTGTATTTTTTTTCTTTTGACTTTTCTGTTTCCTGTTTTTGAAGCAAAAGCCGGTTTTGAATTATAAGAGTAATAAAAGAATTCCTTGCTGCTGCCTTGGCAAGCAGCGGTCAGCAGGAGGTGTGATACAGCTGTATGGTCAGCAGCCTTTCACTCTTTGAGGGAATTGAATTGTTGTGGGCAGCCTGGAAAACACCAGCTCTCAAGAAGCTGAGTACAAGTGCCAGAATTCTTGCCCTGAGTAGCTCTGATCTCAGAGGTACATAAAACAAATAATTGCAAACAGTGAAATCCATCCAGAATTGGAAATGACAAGAAAATGGGGACCAAATGAGTATTTTGAAAGATTTAGGTGTGATTAAAGGTAACTGTAGGCAGAAAACATAACACGAAGAGAAAAGAAATGTTAGTTGAGCTACTGATCTTCTATATTAAAAATACTTTTAAGCCTTCTCTGATGGCACTTAGAAATGTGTTTGTGTATAATATACCTACACATACACACAAACACTTTCTATACATGTCCACTTGTGAAAATAGGTGTCAAAGCTGCCTTTATACAGTTTAATTCAGTTGTTTAAATGTAGGCATCTGGCACCATTTGAGTTTTCTGGAACATCCCTATAGGGCTGACAGATGTGATACATCTGGAAGACTCACATCTTTCTGGAGTGGCAGTGAGTGGTGGGTGAGATACCTTTGCCATCTCAGGTGCTCCCTGTGGGCAGCTGCCTAGAATGGTCAGTGCAGCCAGTGGCATCTAGGAGCTACTTGGCTATCAAATGTTAGGCTTTGACTTCAGAGCAAGCTTTGTAGGTCCTTTGCCTCTATTGTATTGCCTACAGTTATTTTAGTCGTACTTTAGATGTAGCTTGTATAAGGACACCATCATTTAACTGTCTTAAGCCGAAGCACAACTTTTACATGGAGGACGATCACTGTCTGGAGAAGAGTAAGAGTGTTCATTGGTGTATGGATTTGAATGCAGTGGAAGGCTAGCTCTACAGTCAATAAAAATAAAGGGAAGAAGTTGGCTTATATTGGCCCTGTTTTCATTGCATGTATTAAAAGAAAAGATTGTAGCATTCACAATTGTATTTTTTCCTATTCTTAGTAGCAATAAAAATTAAGCAGCCTTATATCAGTAAATCATGCAAATTGTAATTAATTTCATTCAGGTACTAGCATGTGTCCATATTTTGATTATATATTAGCTCAAAAAATGCATTATTTTATATAATTAGTTTTGCAGCTATTATATGTAGCTCATATATCTTTAAAGGAGCAAAAATAGCTCTATCATCATATGCAAAAATGCCAGATATATGCACAAAGGTGATCTTGAGGGATATGTGAACCACAAATTTGAGTTTGTGTTATCATTCACATAGCATAGGATACCATGATGTTGAAATTGGCAACTAATAATCAAGGTCAATGAATACCTTTAACAAAACAAGATTATTATTGCTACCCCCAGCAATGAAGAAACTTGGCTAATTGTGCTCAATCTTTTGTAGCAGTGATTTGTGGACTATAGTACAGACTTATGCTCAGCCCCGTCACATGCTATTTTGAAATATTTATTGCTTTCATATTTGATTTTAGATGTTAGTTGCAAAAATACTTTGTTTTCCTGTCTGGTTCTGTGTTGCAAGTGCAGCGTTGTTGAGACTGTACAGAAGAATCTCAATAATTAAAAATCCTGAAAGACCCTTTTCATTCTATGGAGGATCAAAGAATATGCAAAGCATGGATTAAATACAAAAACGTCTGAAAGGTTTTGTTAATTTTTTTTTTTTTGCAAGAAAATGTTTTTACATATTTTTATTTCCTATACTCAATTTCTGCTGTTGTAACCTAAACTACTTTCTTGAAGAATTCCACTCTTTTATTCTATATGTGCTAGTAAAGACAGAGCTTTTAGCTGACTTCAGTAGCTCATTTTTCAGACAGATTGAATGAGAGCTCTCAACTCTCCTTGTTCTCTTCATTGCAAATAAGATTTCTTCTCTGGTTTTGTTCTCTCAGAACATGTAGAGCAGCAGAATAGGATGGACAGTAAACCAGTCACCCTTGCCTTCTCGACAAAGGGCTTCCATTGGGTATGTCAGTGAACAAACTGTCAGGCTTCTGTTTGCACCAAAAAGCTGAATTCCGTGGCTGATAGAAAAATGTTACATTTGCTGGAACTCTAGAATGAAACAGTTCCTGTTGAAAAAAAATACGGGAGATGCTTTTCCAAGTTCTCAATAGGTGATTTTTTTTTTTTTTTTCTTTCTCCTTCCCCCACCACGATGAATCAATCTAGGCTTCATTTCAGCCACCTTTAGGAGGTCAGGTATGCAGTTGTGAGAACAAGAAGCATAAAAGAAGAGTGAAGGCTGTGTGATGAATATAAATTTTACTGCAAAGGCTTTTTGATGGAGAATTGTTGTGCATATGAAATTAAATAAATGAGACAAGCTATGCTTGAAGGATGAGATAATCTCAGAAAAAGTTGGTGTCTAATACTCTTTTATTAATTCAAATTAAAATATTCTTGCTAATTCAGTTCAAAGAAAGAATAGAAGTTAGTTTAAAATCCAGAGCCGATTACTTTGATGCAACTCCAAGATAATATTTGAATTTGGGTTTCTAGTATAATTTACATTCAAGTGATTTGGATTTTGGTTCTATCTGAAGTCAGATAAAGAATTTTTTTTTCTTTTTGGTGTGTGCATGCAGGGGAACTTCTAAGTGGTCTATTTGTCTAACTGACATTCAGATCTCTGGAAAAGGATTTCAGCAAAGTGAGTTGCTCTGTGGTATCAGTTACTGGTGTTTACTTATGTCTGGTTTTGTAAGGGCTGTTGCCTATAACATAATCTTTTGTGTGTGAACAAAAAGTTATGTTGTTTTTTGTGTGTGTTGTTTCTTGAATGCAAGTAGTATTTGATCTCTGGATCCACAAAATGATCACTGTGAACCAATTCTTACAACATTTAGAGATTAAAACCAACAAAAAAATGGGCTCAACTATGTAGTAGCTTCCTCATCTCTGTCTCCCACATTTCAGCTTTTTTAGGAAGGGAAGTCAGTGGTGCTCAGTGGCCCTAGGACTTGATCTGGTTGGGATGACCTGAAAGGTGATATCTATACAGCTAAATAGAGGACAGAGGACCAACTCCTCATTCTTGTGCTGAGTGGAATAGATTGGCTCATGTCTACATTTCTTAAGGCTGGTCTCCTGTAGAAGGATCTGAGTGCCCTCACTTGATGGGGTTTGCTCTTGAGTGTTCTCTAGGTCCAGTGTGATGCTCTTGTACTGCCGAGGCACTGTCGATTTTTAGGGTTCCCTTCTCCCACAATTCAGGCAGTCTTAAAAATAAGATGTATTTCTGCAGGCAATGATTTTCGTGTAATGTGAATGCATGTTTTGGGCTGTGACACATAGCATGGGTGCATGGAGGGAAAGCTGTACCTTGCTAGGGTGCCCACTAGTAGGAGGGTGATCTTAGAGATGTTAGGAAGAAGCCAAACCTGTACTACAGTGTTGGCTGTGGTGTCCTCTGAAAGCAGTATGTAGAATGCACCATCTCTAGAAGTGCAGCTGGGCACTGGCTTGAGAGAGATCCTGCACCCATCCAGACAGAGCCACAGAAGAGGTGAGGTGATAGTTCAGTAGTGTGGACAGTCAAGGGCAGGTGCTCAGGGCTGATACCTGTCTCTTTTTAGTGATGCTGAGGTACTTTACAGCAGCCACAATGAGGGTGATTAATGCTAAGTCTGGAGTGGCACTTTTAACAGAAATAAGTTAACAGATATTAAAGGGTGAGCATGAGAAGGACCCGTGAGTGTACAGGTTGCAAATCCTTCTTGCAATAAACCACTTGTTTGAACAACTGTTTCCAGGCCCTATGGCATTTCAGTGCTGACATTTAAAAGACTGTTTATCGTGACCATCCAAGGTGCTTTGAGGTTTTTCAGACTTTGGGTTTGATCTCATGGAAGTATTTGTCTAGGTAGATAGACAGAAATTTAACACACATCTGGTACTGTCTCTTCCTGGCAATTAACATTCTCATCCTGTCAGCACTTGCTTGTATCAAGGTACTGAAAATATGGATTTGTACAGATAAAACCATGAATTAAAGTTTGAAATCAGTTCCAGATCTTCAGGAAATAGGTAAACCTATATGTCAGAATAATTACTTTTTATTCTTGCTGAACTGTCTTTTCTACACCAATCTAGATTGTTTTCAATTATAAAACCTTTCATATACTGCAACTGTTTATGTTAATTTGTATTTATTACAGACTAAGTTATTTCACTTCTTGCTGTCTTGTGTTCTTGTCTAAAAATAGATTGCAGTATAGAGCCTTCAAAATCTGGTACTGAAAAGAGCCAATATTCCTTACTGAAGCAGAATTTTTTTTCTCACTGTATTTCAAGATAATTGGTTATCGACAAAACAATTCTTGTGGAAGATAGGAAGATTTTTAGATGTGAAAACACAGAAAATAAGTGTCTGGGGCTTTTAACATTGGTTGTGCTGAAATGGAATGACCTGTTTGACTTGCTGGTTTACGTGCACTCTTCTGAAACATTACCTGTAAGCTGTTGCTCGTTCTGTAGCTCTATAAAGAAACAACTACAAAGGCACTCTGTGGATTTTGAGCAACCACTCCATTTTTAGTCAGTTGGGTACTTTTGCATGTTGTATTCGATTACTTTTTCCTGACCGTTGAAATCAGCTGTGTTTAATGAGCTGGAACAGAAGAAAGTCAATAAAATGTACTTTATATGTACGCGATTAGCAGTCTGAAAGTATAAAACAAAGTTCCCTTGGGGTTGGGAATGATATCCATGTTAAAAAGATGCTACTTTAAAAAAAAAATACCATAAAATCAAGGTAATAAAAGAATACAGAAGAGTCAGCTGAACTCTTAGACAAATATTCATTATTATTTTAGAATTTTGCTAAAAATCTATATGTCTTCTTGAAGCTAGCTTGTAATAAGCCTAGATAAAATTTCATATTAGTTCCTGCTTTACAAGAGAAAAGGTGCAGAAGGTTTGAAGGAAAGTAGTGCCTAACATTTGTTTTAAATATTAAGCACTGTTTGGGTAATGAAGCTAATCTTTAGGTGATTTAATTTTAATACTGAAGTATTTTGTATGCCTGTGCATATAGGAACTGTGTGCCAGCAGATGTTGTGTAATTATAATTTTTTAATAGCTAAAATGTGGTATTTGAAAGGTTTCACATATTGGAAAAATGACACAAAGGTTTTTTTATGCAAGATCTGTTTTTCTGAACCTCTTAGGAAAAAGGAAATAATTGCTTCTAAGAAATAAAGCTACTGTTTACTTGTGAAGTCCATAGGAGAATGAGGAATAGTACTAACAAGTTCTGATTTTTGCTTTGACAGCTCAGCTACATGCTTGTGGTCGTGAAATTATGGCTTATTATACAATGCCATTGACTAAAACAATGCTATATGCAGCACAATGTTACTTGCATTTGAGGCAACTTGATAATAATGCTTGGCCAAGTTGTCTTTCTTAAATCTTCAGTTTATATGTACATCTGTATGTAGTTACAGTTATGTGTAGTTAATATCTGCTGAGATGTTGAGGGTAAGGTAGATCATCTTATATATATATATATATATGCTAGTGAGGTGTTTTTTTTACAGTTTTAACATACTTCATCAACCAAAACAAAGCCCTCCCCAAGCTGCACACAGCTATATTCTTCACTGAGAATAGTTCTAAGTCTCCTGCTGGCATTTGAGCCCATATACAAGCTGTATTAAAGTTTGAAGATAGAGCGGTTTTATCAGTGAGACTTCTGTAATGCACAAAATTGTAAAATGCCTTTCTAATAAGTTACTTATCAGAAAACTGTAAGACTATAGAGATGTAAGAGAAGCGAAATATATCTAGTTGGGAGTTTTCCTTTTTTAGCCTTTTCAGAGTTATTTTTTTAATTATTTAATACCTAGACTGTGTAATACGTTTACTGAAGAGCTCAGTATTGTCTGGAGTAATGTGAATGGTAAAGATTATGTCATGTTTTACAAGGCAAACTTTCCAAACCTTGTTTCCAAACGTAGAAATAATTCTGGACACATAGTGGTCCAACAGTGAATTACCGGACTTGCTATACAGGTAACAAAGTAAGACCAGCTGGGCCTGTAATTCTTTTCAGTTGCATTCTTGCTCTTTTGAAGATAGATGCAACATTTTCTTAATCATTGGGAACTTGAACTAGGTCAAGATCCTTTCAAAAAATAATAGAGAGTGGTCTCACAATGTCATTCTTACTGGGCTCTTCTTTGGTCCTTGGTCACCACATGTCATCAGCCATCCTGTTTGCTCCATACCTACTCCTCTACATGAAGAACAACCTTCCTTCTTTCCTGCTCATCTTTCCTGACAAGCCTCTATCTGTCCATGGCTGCACATTGGTCAATCAAGCTGTTTCATCATGTCTTGGTTTTTCAAACTGCATTTGGTTCTTTCAGGCATGTGCAGATCTTCAGCTTCACCTGTTTGTTTCCCAGTGTTAAGGAAGTTGTAGGAACTGCCAAACCAAGCAGATGCTGCTCTTGGAAATTCCTGTTGGTATCTGAAGCCCATCTGGCTGCACTGTGAGAGTTCACTAGTGAAAACACACCCTCCCTCTCCAAATGATAAGCACACCCACATTCCTGGGTGCCTTGTTTCACCGTTGTGGCCCCCTGGTGTAATATCCATGACTGATTCCCCTTAACTGTTATGCCAGTCTCACTAGTTTAAGTGAAAAGGGTTTGTTTAGATGATAGGATAGGCTACAGTCATCAGGTGCAGGGCTCAGGGAAGCAAGTGTACTAGCTGGCCTTGCCTACATGTGACCAACCCTTTTTATCCCCCACTTTCCCTCTATTTTTCTATTCTTGTTTCTCCTCTCATCCCATCTCTTCCCCACCTTTGGCTCTTACCCTAAATATCCCATAGGAATTCTTGTACAGTCCCACGATATTTGGGATATGATATCCAGTAATAAGTTTCCCACAGTCCCAAGTATCCAACAATACTCAAGTTAGTCTTGTTTCCCCTTCCTCATCAGTTGTGGTATTCAGGCTGACCCTCTCTTAAAGGCTCTGAGTTCCTTTGTTGCCCATCAGTCAGTGGCTGACAAGTTACGGTTATTGTTACCATCTCTGTTATCATGTGGTTTTTAGTGTTTCTGTGTCTGTGTTTATTTAATTTGTTGTTGGTGTTTTTTTTTTTTCCTTCCATTTCTTTTATACTGAATGGTCCATAACCAAGCAACTTAATGGGCCAGATACCATTACATTTGATGTAGCCTTACACAGTGTGCATTTGTGTACCTGCGCTAGAGGTGGGCCTCTTTTCAACCTGTTTTATCCTTCCTGAGGGTTCTGGCAACCATCTCTGGGCCATAAGCACTTAACACGGCTGACCTCCCTTCCCATGCTTACTTGAAAACTGTTACCAGCATCCCTCCGGGCATGCCTATTTCAAAGCCCTCCTTGCCAGTTTGGCCCAGCCTCTTGAAGAAGTTGCTCTTACTCCACTTTGTCAAACAGATCCTATCTTGCACTAACTTTGCTTTCTTTCCTTAAAGAGGGACCCTGGTCATAAAAGCCAGGGTGGTGCTGTGTGTGATATTTAAATGGAAAAACATCTCAGTACAAGTTAGTCTTAGACAAATCAGGATGAAGTGGTTTACTGGTTTGCTGAAGATACCTGACAATCAGTTAATCATACATTCAGGATCAATATCAGTAATACAAGAGATAAACATAATACTAGACACAAAATGTTAATAATAATTTCGAAGCACCTTTCTGTAACTATTTAAAAAACTTTCTAGTGCCCTCTCCCCACCTTGGTTGTATGCAACTCCAAGACCAGCCAAGCAGGCTCCCCTGGGTGCACACCCCTCCTGTGGGAGAAATGGCTGCCCCAGCTTTGTGTGCACGTCTGCTGCTCCCAGTACCCTGCTGATGGACTCCCGAGTGAGGAGGTATCCCTGCATCCCTAGGTGGGGTCTCTATGTGTGGCCTCCACTCTGACAGCCCACTACTGGGTGCAGGCTGCTCCCACCACCCTATGGGGAGACTGCGCCGCCCAGCCTCGGTAGGGGTTGGGGTGCCCTTATGGACTCTTCCAGCAGGGACAGACACCCTCTGACGGCTGCTGCTTTCTTTCCATTGTCTTTCCTTGCTGTCACAAATGTTTATGCTTCTTGGCAAGGTTGCTCTGATTCAAAACCAATGTAATTCCTCAATTAGTGTTTGATACAGCTAATAGTCATCTTCCTATTCAGCATGATGAGTTTTGGGCAAATGACTCTCTCGGGCAGTTCTGCAGTTTTGATAGACCTTCCTGTTATTAACACCTGCTGTTGTCACCGGTGACAGCATTGGCTGAGGTGGGAAGGCACCTTTGGAGATCCTTTAGGAGAGCCACCTGCTCAAAGCAGGGTCAGCTCCAGTAGGTTGCTCAGGATCATGCCCAGTCAGGTTTTGAGCACCTCTAAGAATGGAGACTGTTACCTCTCAGGGCAGCCTGTTCTAGCATTAGACCATTATCAGGGTGACTTTTTTTTTGTCAAGTGTCGGCTTGCCAATGGTGGTGAGTGCCTTATCACGTATTTAAATTAATAAATGGGTTACAGGAAAGGCAATAAATGAAATTAGTTTTAAGCAATCATAAACTGCATTAACTTTAATTATAACATGTCACATGTCGCCTACATTGTTCTTTGCTTGTTCTCTTTTAGGTAAAATTTGAGAAAAGTTGTAAGTTCAAGAAATCTGTACCTTTTAATTAAAAGAAGAAAACCTCTAAAAATTTGTTAACTAATTTGATTCAGCTGTGTCAAATGTGAAGGCTTTTGTGCTGTTAGTAAAACAAAATGGTGTATATTAGAACTGAGAGTAGCATCAGGAAAATGTGGCATTCTTTTTTTGTTTTCTTCTTATTCTGCACTAGGAATAGAATTGAGTTAAATGTAATAACTTTACTGTGGTAAATGTGTTCTCAAATGAAGTTCACAAGGAATAAAAATTAGTTTTGATCAGGAAATCTGGAGTCTAAAGCCAATCAGGATGATATATGGTTTAACATTTTAGATTTTCAGGGGAGGGGTTTGGGACAAAAGCATGGTATCTCTGTGTATATTCAATGTTACTGAGTTTAATCAATGCTAGAAGCTAAACAACTACAGCACTTCCCCTTTTTAACACCAGTGAATTAATCTTCACTACAATAACAACTAAACCAAAGTGTATAGTAGTCGTGAAGTCACACAAGTAGAGAGGGGAAACTACTTTATGAAGATAAAAGACTTCCCAAGAACAGCAGAATTGGAGTTTTAAGAAAAAACAAGTACTGCAAAGAATTGTAAAATTGCTTGGTTTACCAACGTGAAACACAGACAAACCGCTAATAGGTCCAGTTATATGAGTAATTCTTTCTGAGCTCTCTGCTGATTTATTTGAAGGTTAGTAAAGAGAAACCATATACACAGATAATTAAAAAAATAGAGAATCTATTTTTAAACAAGCAAACATAAACAAAATCTTTCCCTTTCAGAAAAGAACCTAAAGAACATATATAGAGAAGTAAAGAACATAGTAAGTCTGAAATTGGTGTGACATTGAAACAACTTAATAACATGGTTCCTCTCTTTTACAGTGTCTGTTACATGACTAGATTGCTGCCTGCCTTTTTTGACAGCAGTGAGTTGGTTTTTGTTACAAGCAGAAGATAAAATTCAGTAACCAAACAGGACAAAAGGCTGTTATAATGCAATGCTGTGGATATTGCTATCAGTATAAACATTTTTTTCTCTTGATGTTTGTCAGGTGTATTGCTGCTGGCATACTACAGACTGTACCTTGGCTTAGCTTGTCTCATACTGTGATGTTCTTTGTGTAATAAACTCTCTGGGAATAAAAAAAAAAATGTTGAGGGAACTGTGTGCCATAGCTGTGGGTAGACCTTTCTGGAATGATGAGTAAATATTGCTGCAGGCTTATTTATCATTCCTTTAATTTGTTTTCAAGTGGGTGGTATATTACTCCAGCTTATTGCTTGCTGTTTTAGCAGTATGTTATTTTAAAATTCTCATTTACTGTAGATAGTGTTTAAATTAATTAGTATTCAGATGACAGCAAATGTATCTAATCATGAGCAAGAGGATTTAAAAGGATTAATAGAAACTTGCAGTGTTTTATTTCCTTAAACAATGTCAGCTTAGACATGTTATGCATTCAAGTTATTTCCTCTGCAGTTATATGTTTTATATACATGCAGCATAACTCACCCCTGGAACAGGTAGCATTAATGTAGCTTTATGTTTCTTGATTTGAGTCATGCACCACTCTCTGTTCTCTGGACCTATTCCTTTGAGTAACCAGCTGTCTCTTTCCAGAACCAAAGTTTGCTGAAGACATCACCACTGCCCTGATAAAAAGATTTACCTTTTCAACAAGTATCGTAAGAGCTACACCTGTAGGTTGCAGAAAAACAAACTTTCATGTAGCTCAATTATTATTAGAATAGAGTTTTAACATCGTGTTGAGACAGTGAAGGTGTTCAGCTTCCTGGACTGTGGCTTGAAGAGGCACTACTCACAATGTGTTTAAAATGCTACCGGAACCCACTTCAAAGAGATTTACAGGAATATAACTTGGCTTAGTTAATTTTCATATCCACAGGTTATGTTCTTACTTTTGGGTGCTGCCGTGAGGCAAACTCAGATTTGTGGATTCTGTATAGTAGTAGGATTTCTTAAAGTATCTACTGCTTTTACTTTACCGCTGCTTAGGTCTGTGGAATGGATTTATTTCAAGGCACATATTTTTACCATCAGCAGTTAGCTGTTCTTGTGTATATGGAATCAAACTTTTGTCTTTGTAAATGTAGAATTATATCAGCACTCCTCACTAAAATGAATTTGTTTTCCCTAAAAACTGACATCTTATGACCTGCATGAAGCAGTAAAGATCCTTTAACAATTAAGAGAAATTCTGTAGTATTTGATACTGAAGGTTCAAATATATTCTTCTTCCACATCTGCTTTTGGATGGTGGGACCAGGAAATTTGAAGATGGAAAGCACTGATGCCAGAAGGAAATGTTTAGCAAATCTGAGACCATTTTATCTGCAATTACCAAGGGAAATTTGCTTATTTGTCGTAGTAATATGACAACTCTGGGTAGTATTGTAGAGACAAGTGTTCATCCAGGACTTGGATAACTCCCTTTTTTAAATAGTCCATGCTATTCACCTATTTCATTCCGTTATTGTGCTTTTCTAGATGTGATTGCCAAGGAATCTTCTGGATCCTTTCTGCCTGTCTAAATATGACACAGTGGGTTTCTGCTTTAGGATTGGGATTGCGAATAATAATGTTTTTCCCTCTGTCCAGCTGAAGTGAAGTTTCAGGGCCAGGAATCTCGCTGATAAAATTGCTTCAACACACACACGGATAAAGGGACATGAGTTTTGATATAATGAATTTAAACATTTTGCAATTCTTCCAGAATGCTCCGATCCAGCCCTCAGTAGCTTAACTTTCCTTTCTTAGCTTTCTGAAGTATATTATTTAAAACACTTAATTTTCATAGGATAACTAATGGAATAGTTAGGGTGCAAAATGTGTAAGGCCCCCCCTTTCCCCAGTATTATATTAATACAACCTTAGAATGATTTATCAGAGAAAATTAGGAAAAAATAAGATCTAAAAGGAATGTTAAATCTTGTAAGTTTAGTGATAGGCAAATAAAAGGTTAAGTACAAAGAGGTGGTGTAAGAGCTGAAAGTGAGTATAGAGGCAAGGGCAATGTGGATTTAAATTTTGACTTTTTAATTTCTTCCTTTTTTTCTTTCGATCATAATCTTCCCTTTTTACCTATTATGAAGAAAGACTGATGCATATACACACAACCACAGAATTACAATTTAGTCCACAGAGCAGATAAAAGAAGTTTCTCACTGTTTGGTAGAAATCTTGAGATATCTGTCAGTGAAGCAGCATATTTGAGAACAGAATTTGAACGGAACCATTAAATTTTGTATGGATATAATCTAAATTCTCACATCTTTCGTCTTTCATGAAATGTTTGTTTCCTCATTTCAGAAAGCATTGTTTAGATATAGTGTAAAAAAGGTTTAAATACCACATGAGAACAAGAAAGGTGAATAAGGTATTTTCATGCTTGATTATGTGGCCGTTACAAAAAAAAAAAAACAACCAAACATATGAAAACAGACAGCTGTTATAACAGTACTGAATTGCCCCTCTTGAATTTCAGTGTGCCCAAAATTTGAAAAGGAATGTTT
Source organism: Coracias cyanogaster (assembly GCA_033124195.1). Classification (NCBI taxonomy): domain Eukaryota; kingdom Metazoa; phylum Chordata; class Aves; order Coraciiformes; family Coraciidae; genus Coracias; species Coracias cyanogaster. The sequence goes on from JAVSBS010002938.1 coordinate 14,238, forward strand.
CCTGGCTTGTTGGTGAAATAGGACTGGAACTTAGGATTGCTCCATATAAAAGTTAATATGAGAATATTCCTTATAAACCTATCAGGAATGGCCTTTGGACCGGTGTGTTTGTAATATTTTTCAGTAGTTAGCTCTTCCCGGTCCAAGATTTACACAAGAACAAGAGAGCCAGCCATGAGCTGGCCCACCAGTTCAGTATTCTAGATGGTCATAGAATCATAGAATAGTTCAGGTTGGAAGGGACCTTTAAATGCCATCTAGTTCAACTCCCCTTGAATAAGCAGGGACATCAACTAGATCAGGTTGCTCAGAGCCCTGTCCAACCTAATCTTGAATGTTCCCAGGGATGGGGCATCTACCCTCTGTACAATGATGTACAATACATATTCAATGTATTTTACCAACATCAGTTAACAATATTGACAGCTGAAGTAAGATTACAGTATCAGGGAAATTATATTATATGACATTAAATAACTGTAATGAGTGTACTTTTCCCATGGAATTCTAGTTAGTATCCCCTATTTCTTGTTTAACAAGACCCGATGTTTTCAAAGTTTTGGGTATTCGGTGTGTCTAAACCTTTGTAAAAAAAAAATAAAAAATAGTAGTTTTCTACATATTCATTGCAAAATTCTGTTTTGTAATCGTGAATGTAATTATCTTTCTCTAGGAGTTGATCTCCAGGTTTGTACTTCTAAAAATCCAACATGCTGTACCAAAAAGATGGAAGAAAGATACCAGGCTGCAGCAAAGCAAGATATAGAGCAAGTGCTTCAAGCATCAAGTGCTACGTTAAAGTTTCTAATATCTCGTAATGCAGCTGCTTTTCAAGGTGAGGCTTTCTGCTTTTTTTTCCAAACTTGTTCAGAATTTTCTTGATTGTCATCTTTTATTACACGGATAAACTAATCAAAGTTATTGCTAATTTTTATTTTCTTCCTGTGCTGTTATGCTTTCAAAGAAGGAATATCAAATTGTGCAGGTGATTAGAAACTGTATTGCCTTTGGAATTTGGACTTTTAAGAACTGATATTTGAGGAAAAGTAAGAAACCATTTTAGTAAGATGCTTTGATTTGAGTTGTAAACCAGTAACTTGGTGTTCCTCGTTCCTCTTGAACTTCAATTTGGATGAATATAAAATGCAAAATTACTGCCTTGAGTGCTAAAAAAGAAAGTTTTTTTTATTCCAGTATTTCTGTCCACCATGCTATTTATCTTTTTCTGATAGAAATACTTGGGTAGTTTGTTTTTGAGGTTCACTTTTAGGATCTAGTTTTGTTAACTTTTGAGTTTCTAAAATCTTTTTTCTGAGTTTCTAAAAATAATTAACAAAAAACTATCATTTGAGTGAGAGTTATTCCAATGCACAACAGGAAGCTGATAAACTAATAGTTATTTAGGCTTGTCATTGGGTTGCCTTTTAGCAATTACTGTGTATACAATGCAGTTTTCTCTGAATTAATAAGGCATAAGTTAATGCAGAAATTGGTTAGGAGCTGATGCAATAGTGCCAGTATGAGGTTGTATGTGATTGAAAGAGATGTGGAGTTCACGTGTTGAGAATGGAGCCCTACAGTCTTGTCGTTTGTATGTATTACATTAGATTATGGCCTTAATGACCACTTGAATGGACAGGTTAAGATGGTAACTCTCTGGAGGGTTATGAAGTTCTTCTGATGACTCTCTTGTTTTTAACCTGTGAAGCTAAAATAATTAGGAGAAGTAAAACAATGGCCTAGAGTCATAAAATGGGCAGCAAAGTTGACTCTGAGGTCCTAAAGCCTTCCCTTTTTGAAATTTAGTTTGTGTAATGCTAAAAACAAGTTGCACTTGCTCTGTACCTTCTCGGTGTATTGCCGTTTAGCCTGCCTAACACAGCAGTCAATGGGTGTCATGATCAGAAGACCATTGGTAAAATGTGGAAAGAAATCTCTCCATCCCTCTGTTCTGTCATCATTCTTCCTTCCAACTTCTGTGTATGAGCTCTTTTTGGCACCATAATAGAATAATACCTTGTATTGTTTTGCTAACCTGGGGCCGTTGGTTATGTAGAGCTCAGTAACCAACTGTACTTTCCTTCAGTGAGGAAAATACTGTCTGCATTGTTGTTTAAACACCTTGTCCTTTCCCCCACCTCTAAAAAACAAACAAAACAACAAAAATCCCCCTAGGGATCTAGACAACATACTTGTGCGATCCCAAGATTTCTCAGTCTTCACAAGAATGGGATTTAAGTGACATTTAAGTGAAGGAAAGTGAAATCAGGAGCCAGAAACTACTTTTCTGTTGCTTTTATGTCCTGAGGGGCTCAGTCAGCAGGGCATTTTCAGAGTGTGTGTAGTGTACATCTCCCTTATAGGGGTTCTCCCTGCAAGACAAGGATACATGCATGCCTTTGAGGAGAAATGGTTGTGCTTCCCTTTGGTACAATCTGAGCCATTATTCAGTAGGACCTTCTCAGCTTGCAAAGATTCAAACAGATAGAATCATAGAATTGTTTTGGTTGGAAAAGACCTTTGAAATCATCAGTCCAGCCATTAACCTAATGCTGTATCGCCTGCTCTAAACACCATTTCAGACGCTAGTGTGGGACATGGCACTTTTTTACTCTCCCACTAATGCTATTTTACAGTGTAGAAAGGTATTAAAGAGGCACTGACCCAAAGTAAGGAGCCTGCCTATGTGGCTTAGTGATGATACCTCCTCCCTATAGAGGGGTGGTTTCAGAACTGCTTGGGAGTTACAGTTTTTCATTTGTTTTTTTTTTATGAAACCTGTGTGAGCAGTTCTTGTTGCAGGAATGCAAGCCATCCGTCCCAAATATGTAGCCTAACAGTAATTACTTCTCCCACTAGCTTTCTTTCATCATTTGCTTTTAAACAAATATTTTGCAAAGCACATGCTTGAAAGTATATATATTTTATATACTTTATACACTTCATGTATTTTTGAAGTGCATGCTTTAGTACTTAGGTTTTTAACTTCCTTCTTTGTGAAGAAGTACAGTTGAGAGAGAATATTCTGTTCATTATAGCATTACTTAGATTTAAAACTTTGTTTAACCTTGAAGTAGTTATTTGTGGAAAAACATGCCGTTGAACATACCACTCATTCTTGAAGAATTGCTACTGTTGCTAATTAAAATTCAAGCTAAATGGTTTCAGATTCAGAAACCATAACAAGCTGCTGATGATGTTTTTTTTGGTTTTGAACTTTAGTAATATAATAAGGCATGATACCTGATCTGAATTCAGTTTTGACCCTGCTTTGAGCAGGAGTTTGGACTGGAGACCACATGAAATTGCTTTCCCGCCTGAATTACTATATCACAGAGTGTCTTATCTCAGCATTCACCACCAAATCTTCAGGCATTACCTTTATGTGTAGCTGAGGCTGGGCTGTGCAGCTCGGAGTCTGGTTACCTCTTCTGCTACTCTGGCAACTGGACAGACATCTCATCACTTATGCAGAAAGCATGAAAGTGATTGTTGAAGTGTGCACAGAGGGGAGCAGGTGTTGTGGACTTTGCCAGTGCTGTCACCAGCCTCTTTTTGAAGTCTGTTGAGGTTGGATGCCTTGGCCTAAAAGAGGTAGACTAGATCCAAATAGAACAAATAGCTAATGTTTTCTCTCACTTTCTTACATATTCAATATAGAGAAGTAGGCAGTTAAAGTAAGTAATCTATATTTGCCTCTGGAGTTCTTCAGAGGTGTGTCTTCTCTCTGTATTAAATGCAATATAGAGATCCTGAGTGCTTTGGGATGACTAAGTGGTTTTGGATGACTGTGTTGGTGAAATAAGGCACCTGTCTGCCTATCTGTCTGTATGTGTGTATGTATGAGAGTAAATATAGATACATATTGACATATCTTTGTCACTTAATGTTTGTTAAAAACCTGTGATTCTGTGTTAAGTGCTGCCTCCTGATGGTAACTCTCTATTGATGATTTTTGAATGTAAAAATTCCGTGTCTTTTAGGACATGTGAAGTTACATGGTGCAAATTGCACCACGTGTGTACTGCTCCCTAGCAAGTACTTTTACAGTTTTTCCCTTATATTTCTAGGTGTTGCAGAGAGCATACTTTCTTTTTCACTGTGAGTCTTGTTTCTTTTTAATACCTTTGAGGAGTGAAGCATAGGTGAGCGTGTTGTTGAGTAAAACAGTAATCTAGTAAGTGGGAGAGAGATTATGGAGAGCAAGAAATCATTCTTCCCTTGGGAAAGGTGACTAGAGAAATTAAGCTGTATGATAATAATTTTCAAGACAGTTGATAGGATAACATTCTTGCACATCTCTGCATTTTTAGTATTTAGTAACAACTGAGAATAAGATTGTGAATGCTGTACAGAGATTGCCACCACATTTCTATTCTAATGGTAACCATAAAAACAAATGCTTTTTAAACTTTTATTTTATATGCTGTAGACCTATATATATACACATACATACACACACACTCCTTTTTCACAGTTCGTAGATATTACTTAAAGTTCACACTGACCCTTGTCTATACCTCCAAACAAAAGAGGAACAAGCACCAGCAGGGTCAACCCTTGTATCGTCACAATGCAGTGCCAGTTTTTGTGTAGGGAAAAAAAAAAATCCCTACAGTTTGTAGCAACCTGGGGAGAAATAGTCAACTAACATTCTGGTGATTTGGAGTGGGATGGACCTCTGTGCAACAGAATAGCAGAACTTACGTCACTTCGCTATTTTTGCACACAGAAAGCTCCTAACTCTTTAAAAAGTGGCAATGTATGACGTAGAAGATGGCAACTTGTCTGGTTGAACGGGAAATTTAGAGATAATAAGGTTGCAGAGTCTGAATGCAAATGGACGTTTCTTTGTGCTACTGTATTTGGCAACTCCAGCATGGTACAATTGATTTTAAAATATTGAACTGTGAATCATTTTATGAATGTGGCGGTTTCTTACCAGAACAGTGGACTGGGCAAGCGTGTCTCTGTAAGGGAGGTAATAAACTGTGTTCTTCAATACAGCATTTCCTGATACTTTTCCTACTGTGTGAGGGAGGAACAACCTACCTACCCTGGTGTGTACCTTCCACGGTCATTCTCTTGGGCAGGGGAGCGTCTGCTCCTAGAGCCAAGACACAGACCTGTACAACAAAACTCTAATGCCTTTGTGTTGCAAGTTCTGGAGCATATTGAATCAGGTTTTCATGTTCTTCTGTGAAATTATTATTACTACACAGTACATCAATGCCCACTTTATCCTAGACCAGAATGAAGTGGATCACAGAATCACAGAATCATTATGGTTGGAAAGGACCTCCAGGGTCATCAAGTCCAGACTTTGTCCTAGCACCTCTCTAACCACTACACCATATCCTCAAGTACCGTATCTATTCGTTCTTTGAACACCTCCAGGGATGGTGACTCCACCACCTCCCTGGGCAGCCAGAAGGTGTTCCAGTGCCTAACTACCCTCTCAGTGAAGAGTTTCTTCCTGATAGCCAATCTAAACCTCCCCTGATGCAACTTGGGGCCATTTCCCCTTGTTCTGTCATCACTAATTTGAGAGAAGAGACCAACACCAGCCTCAATACAACCTCCTTTTAGGTAGTTGTAGAGGGCAATGGGGTCTCCTCTCAGTCTCCTCTTCTCTAGACTAAACAAGCCCAGTTCGCTGAGGTGCTCCTCATATGACATGTTTTCTAGACCCCTCACCAGCTTTGTTGCCCTTCTCTGTACCTGCTCCAGCACCTCAATGTCCTTCTTGTCCTCTGGCACCCAAAACTGGACACAGTACTCAAGGTGTGGTCTCATGAGTGCCAAGTACAGGGGGACAATCACTTCCCTACTCCTGCTGGTCATACCGTTTCTGATACAGGCCAGGATGCCATTGGCCTTCTTGGCCACCTAGGCACACTGGTGGCTCATGTTCAGCCGGCTGTCAGCCAGTACCCCCAGGTCCTTTTCCACCAGGCAGCTCTCCAGCCACTCTTCCCCAAGCCTGTAGCGTTGCTGGGGGTTG
>JAVSBS010002938.1:26633-37524 GCA_033124195.1 Coracias cyanogaster
TTCTTTACTGAAAGAGTGGTTAGCCATTGGAACAGACTGCCCAGGGAGGTGGTGGAGTCACCATCCCTGGAGGTGTTCAAAAACCAGGTAGATGTGGTGCTTCAAGACACGGTCTAGGGGTTAGGGAGACATTGGACGAAGGTTGGACTTGATGATCTTAGAGGTCTTTTCCAACCTAAAAAAAAAAGAAAGTAAATGGAAGTATCCATCTAATTTAGGGGTTGCTTTCAGAGTAGAGGATTAAAATCTGTAATTTCTTTTATGCAAGGGAGTTTCCTTTATTGTGTTGTTAGGTAAAAGCTGATATTTAAGGAAATTTTATAGCGATTACCCACTTGGTAAAGATTTGGTTCTTCATTTAATGTTTCCATTTTATTTTTAATCCTTTGTGAAGCTGGCTTTTTTTCTTTCTTTTACACCTGGTGATCATAAACCTGCTGTTTTCTTTTAAAGATAATGTTTTCTTGGGTATTTGTTGTAATTTAGGATTTAAATGTAGCACTTCTTGCACTCACTGCACTTAGTCCTTACTGTGAAACCCCTTTGGTTTAAAGAAGTTTAATTTTGCTTCCTTTCTCCATGTTATTGTAAGACAATGTAGACAATGAAGTTGTGCGAAGTTAGAAGGGGACCATCAGGAGAAGAGAAGATAACTGCGTAAGAACAAAAAAGGTTAGTTACATAGAGGCAAAGCTGTTAACAATAAAATCACTGGGATGAGATTCAAGGCTTAATTCAGCTGTACAACAGGCATTAACTAGTGCTGTTTTAGCTGTCATAGGGTGTCCTGAATGTCCTCTGGGCCTGCCTCTACAGAGAGATGCTGATCCTGTTTGTCTTCTGTCATATCTGCTGATCCTGTGGAGGATGTCCTGCATAACCTCAAGAAACGCAAATGACACTATATTTTGGGCAAAAGACTGAAGTTCACTCTCTCAGACTGTAGATGTTCATGTCTAGTGTCTACATGTGAGGTAAGGGCCATTGGTCCCATAATGGTTAAAGGAAATAAGATCAAATATGTTTGTTTTACATGGAGTTAAGTAACTCCAATGACTATACCTATATGAACAGTTTTTACTTACATTATCTCTATATAGTGTGTATTTATATTTTAAAAGTAAGGGACGAAGTTATATTAAATCCTTAGACAATGTCACCGTTACAGAGCAGCGACTGGAGCCTGAGAGGGGAAGGATAAAATTCAAATTCAGATTGCTGCTCTTCAGGAACATCACACTTTTTGAATTAGATACAGAACAGACAAGGTAGTAGCGGGGAAAAAAAATCAGAATTGTAGGTTTGTTCTTGCTTCTAAGTACAGATTTTCTTTCCTAGCTGAAATAGTTCTTTGATACTCAGCTTCCCTCCCTGCAGTTGCTATGGTACCTACTGCAGCTGGAACAGGAGCGTAGTGTCAAGCAGATTTGGGAAGATGCACTGAGACTCAAGCTTTTTGCATATCTTCTTGAAACTCTGCTCCTCTAATAAAACTGATCAAGAGCACTTATACTAGTGGCATAAATAAATAAAAATATCCATGTCAGTTAAAGGTCTTTAAAAAATATCCAAGCATCAATTTCTGTCTATGCACTGATCAAGGCAATCAGCTAGGGAATGGGTTAAAAAAAACCACAAACCGTTCAGAAATTAATAAATCCTAAAAAGCCAAACCTTAGAGAAATAGTGAGAGAAGTATACAACTAGGGCATTAGGAAGGAAGAAGAGAGAAAGACGAAAATTTGTGGTCTTTTTCGTATCGTCTTTTCTGTAGAACTTTACACCCCCAGTTCCCTCACCTGCAGTGTACAACCATAACTAACAGTCCTTTCTTGAGGAAATTACAACCTAAAATGACTCTAAGTATCAGAAAGGAAGGAGGAAGTCAAAGACAGTATTAAGAATTCAGTGTATCCAATTAATCGGTTGTAGAGAATCCAGGAAGTTTCTTTTCTGCTCTTCAAATGAGGACAGTACAACTTATGTAACCTGAAGAAAAGAAAATCTGATTGTATTTCAGAGAGTATAATTCTCTCTTCTCTCCATCATCTAGCTTTAGATTTCAGTGAAACACATCTAGAAGCTGTAAGGTGTAGTTCCCTAACTTGGTCCGTTTATATGCAGGCTGAAAGAAGGCTAGCCGTGGCATCTTCTCACCATTTATGTTGAGAATTCAGAAGAAGTGATCATTTTTTGACTTATCATTTGAAAATGTAAAGTCTCATGCAGCGTGAGAACAGCATTGCAACATTTTCCTGAAAAGTTAAAGTGAAAATTCTTAAGGCCAAGAAAAGTCTATTTTATGTTGTAGCAAAATGAAGCAAGATGGAGCATGTCAAGTTTAATTCAAAGTAGTTTATCAAAAAAAGCTGCTAACCTGCTTTGTATTCTCATAACAATATAGAAAGGGTAGAAGTGGTTACTCTAGCTCAAAATTTTAGAGCTAGAACAAATTCGGAGGAAAAACATGTGCTCTACAGCACTATATCTAGATTTTCCATTACCTTCAAGTTCAGAATTCATCACTATCTATTTAATATGGAGATGCAGTGTTAGTGACATTCTTTTACTGTCACATTTCATCCACTTTCACAGAGTATATCTCAGTTATCTGAAGAACTCAGTATTTGAATCCAGTTGATGTGAGCTGTTAAGTAAATCTGCACTGGCATCTTCTAAGCAGAGCGATCTCTGGCCCTGAGGAGGTACCCAGCTTGGTTGAGGAGCTTGTACAGTACCCAGGCATAAGCAGTATCTAGGCTAGTGCTTCTGCAGTAGACTAACCACATCCATGTGCATAGCATTGAGCTGTAGCTTTTGCTGCCCTTATGCTTTCTAACATGTCACTATTTTCACAGGTGTTTGGTTTCTTTCTTGGCTTGAGAATGCCTGAAATAATGATGGTAACCTATCAGAGTAGTGTTTTTAGGGCATGGCATTAAATGTGTGTGTTGCACGCCCTTGGGTGTGGTGTTGGGGCAAATGATGGGGCTTGAGTGGCAAAGGCTGCTGGAACAGCAGTGAACTGTATAGGCTGGAGGGAGCCAAACTCATCTCTACTGGTTTTTAGTCCCAAGTCCCTGGAATCTATTTGGGTTTTGCTTCAGTGGGCAGGGTAGATGCTTCATCAGGGTAGATGGGAATGAACCGGGGAGTTAACTTGCTTGGCATTGTGTACATAGCTATACTGTTGAGTGTTCTAGAAAACTTTTGACGAAGTCCATCAACAGAGGTATTTAGTAGACAAGATAAACAAGATAAAACAAGATCAAATCATTGTATGACTGAATAACTGGGGGGAAGGGGGGAGGCAAAGAGGAAAGAAAGAACAAGTTAACAGAAAAGTATGGGAAGAAAAGGTTGATACTTACAGTGGAGGGAGGTCACCACAGTGTTCTTCAAGGGTGTGTGCTGTTCAACTTGGATGCAGCAAAAAATAAAGCAAAGTGCATAATCCCACTCTTTACAGGGTAATACAGAAGAGAGCCAAATACAACAAGTTGCAGAAAGGAATTACAATAGCAAACAAGATCCGGTAAAATTACGTGTGAAGTTATATCTATAGGGAAAATAAATCCTGTTTCTTGGATAAAATTATAGTCTCTGAGTTGCCCAGTAATAAGATCTTGTGACTGAGATAGGTAATTCTGTGAAAAATGCGGCTTGATGCTCTGTAGCAGTTTAAAAGTAAATAGCCTATTAGGAATGGTTAGAAACGGAACAGATAGCAAAGCAGGAACCGTTGTATGTTGTTATGTAAATCCATGTTCTCCTTCATTTTGAATACTATCTGCAGTAGACTACTGACTTAAACTTTGGAATCCCTTGTCTTTGAAGCTCTCTAACTTCTAAACAGGAAAATCCCTAAACATAATCTGTCAGGAATGTTATAGTTGTCCTTTATCCTTTCTTGGAGAAGAATGAGAGATTTGATGACTTATCAGAATTGCTTCAATCTATATTTTGTTCTGGGATTTTATTTTTATAGTTTATCAGTAGCTAAAATATTCTGGGTACTAAAGAGATCATTGATAACTGAAACCGTAACAACAGACAGTGTCTGGGAGCTCAGCCAGATGGGAAATAAGCCATAAATTTTAATAGTCAAGGGGATTAGCCTCTGGAGCAGGCTATCTATGGGGATGATAGAATATCAACCTCATCTCAAGTTCTTCAGTTCAGGTTTAGCACTAGCTTTTGAAGAGGTTCTGTAATAAAACACCAGCCACAGCTCTATTTTGTAAAGAAGTATTTTGCAGGCCCAAGATGTGTTACGGCAGCCAGATTCTATGATCCCACTCTAGTCTTAAAAATGGTGTGTACTTATGAAGGGATTCATCATAATACAGTCTGGCACTAGAATGGTTCCTTGTAAGAAAAGTCAGTTTAATCAGAAAACTGAATACAGTCTACCCCCCACACATTGCCCCACAGTTTTCTTCCTCATGCAGAGAGTTAATGGCAGACCGCTGAGTTACTCAAGTTCTTCAAGCAGTTTTACAACTAAGTGGGATTTAGTGTTGTATGTGTACCGTGGAATGCTTCTCAAGTGTAAATATCACATCAAGTGTTTGTGGTTGCTTTGGATTCTCTTTGCATGTTTTATACATGTATTTTTTAAGGACTTTAGGACCCATGCATTTTTGTATCCTCGGTGAATCCTTTCTGCATTGCTAGGCTTGGGTGTATCAAGTCATGTTACACATTTAAGTCTTGAAGTCACATTCATGTATTGCTTTCAACATCACAGACTTGTACGCCACTGAAATTATTGCTCTGTGCTGGCAGTTTTTGTATAATTACTCATTAAGGCTTTTTTAAAAAACAGATAATGGCCAAATTTCCTCCATTTCTCTTTGCACTCTTCACCATGATTCATATTGTCTAACTGAATTTGGCTCCAGCTTCGAAGAAAGTATTTAGAGCCTGAGAGCCATCAATGGACTTCAATCAACTTTTACAACAAAACAGGACTTTAAAGATTTGGCACACATTTTATTTTTTGGTTACAAATGGAGAAAGGGTACGCATGACATCTACTTTCTTTCTTACCAAGCTAAGATACTTTCAGCATCTTGAAGTCTTGCAACACTGTTATTTCACTACGAAGAAACAGTGTCTGCCCTGCTTTCACCCCCTCCGGAGTCCATTCAGGTTATCCAGTGAAATCCATAGCATAGTACAGGGAAGGAATAACATTGGAAGTGAGCTGCTATGATTTATTATTACTTGTTAAATGAGTCTTTATGTACATTAAATAATAATATTTTGCCTCCTTTCTTTGGCAGGCTAAAACTTAACATGCCTTATAAGTTACCTACATATTAAGTGAAATCACTTTTTTTTTTATACATAATTCTCTAGTGAATATTATTTTGAGCTGTTGTTTGTTTTTACTTTCCACTCGATCTTTTGTGGTTCACGACTGTTACTATGGTAAGTGTATGGGATTTAGAATGTGCCTAGCTGAAGGACCTAACAAATGTTAGAATAGCAAAATATGACTTTTATATCATATAAAGTATCACTAAAATAGTATTTTTTCTGAACTTTATTATTTAAATAAATTATGCAAAAAATTGTAGATAGAGGTAATTTATCTTATGATCTGTGTTGAGTGGATTAACTTTCAGCTACGTTTTTTGCGCTCTTAAAAAGATACTACCTCTGTCTACAAATCCTGGTTTTGTCTGTGTCATTAGGTCACCAGAGTTGTAAGAACAGTACGATATTAGATAGCATACTTTAGATATATGAAAATTAAAGAGAAAATTATTGTACTCAATACTGTCTCAAATAGGTTTTACTTCAGGACTTTTTGAAAGAGTGTTTTGCTTTGTCTGCTCCCAGATCTATTTCTAACACAGGTATCTAGTGACCCTGTGAAGAATAAGGACTGTCCTCATCTATTAATTGTTATTAACCTACTAAAGGGATGCCTCTGAGGACCTTTGAGAAATACATTGGGTGAAAGGACTAGCATTTTTACTTGTGTTTTATTTCTTTATCTTGTCACTTTGATAAGTTTTCAAAAATCAGATGTAGCAGCTTCTTCTAAGTATTTAGCTGATGAGAGCACAATGGTAAAAAAATTCCCAGATGCTTTAATTATGCTGCTTTTATGCAAACACATACTCTGTCCCTTTCCATTCAGGGAGAGAGAAGGTGCCTACCTAGAAACAGACAGTAGGGGGAATTGGGACTCTGCTCTCTGTACTATTTATCTATTTTATTTTAAACAGCCGGTGGATTCAAAATAACAGTAGAAACTGGAATGCCTCTAACACTAACATGGCATCCTTGTTCTGTGTCTTCAAAGCAGGGTCTTTCTGCCCTTATCTGAGTTTTTGATGATTAAGCTAGAGCTAGGTTTCCTCTGCCTGCTGTCTTTCCCACCCTGAGAATCTTACATCCCAGGCCAGAGGGTGGCTGGCTGAGCTTTCACAGGAGTAGTGGAAAGTGTTTTCTCCCACACTGCTTGGTAGTCCCAAGGAGGCCCCTCCATCTGGCTCTTTCCAAATTTAAAAAAGAGAATTTGTGTGTTTCCAGGCTGAATCCAACTTAATGTTTGGATTTGTATGTATATTAGAGTTGTCATCTGTTTATCTATTTATTTATTATAAACTCAATACAGTAGCAGGGTTTTTTAGTAAATTTTAAGTAGTTTGACTGGAAATTAATGATTATGCTTTTAAAATTATACCATATCAGAATGATAGTCACCTTTCAGTAAAGAGCTAGACTAGACCTCCATGTTCAATCCTTAGTAATACCATAGATTTTCTACATGAACTAAGAAGTCATTTAGTAACTCTAGCAGAAAACAGTCTGTGTAAGGCCTACCTAAACTTTGAGTTAGACAACTAAAAGTGTAGCTGGATTCTGGACAGTGATACAGACCAATTACTTTTCAACACTACCTCAGTATGTGGGTGCCTGAACTGAATAGGTTTGTCTGTTCTTGGATATATTTCTGCTTAGGGAGAAGAGAAGGAAGTACAGGTGGGTTGTTAGAATCGGGGACAGGAGAACTCAGAAAGTCTGCTCTGTAGTCTTGTGTGGGTGCATTTACATTAGTAATTTAGGTTGAATTTAGAGACTTCTTTTGAAGGGATTCTCACAGTGTACTCATGGACACTGCTTTGGCACATTAGGCACACTAGGCAATTGCACAGGTCACAAGCTCAGCTCCTTACAGATGAATCTAAACTGAAAGATGCCTTTCAGAATTACATCTAATTTTCCTCAGCTTCTAGTGGGCATGGAATCTGTGGAATTAGAATTTTTCTGAAATAAAGTCCTCCAAAATTCAAGTAATGTGAACACTGGATCATCTATACCAACTCTTTCACTCTCTAGATGCATTCCTATTATACCACAGAGCTTGCTAATGTATGTAGCCTATGTGAGCTTGAATAGACTAGCCTCATGCAGCGAGGCATTGGCCATCCTTATTACTATTTTTGGAAGTAAGATTATTTAGTGCTTTTGGGGATCAAGTTCCTAAAGGCTTCTCATTTTAATTCATCAGGCTATGTAAGACATCTTCTAGTACTTAAGAGGTAGCTTTAAAGCAGATTAAGCAGTTGATGTGTTTTTCAGTGACTCTTCCACAATAATAAATTTTGTGCATTATGGAAATGTAATAATCTCTTTGGGTAGAATGATTGCCACTCAATAATAGAGGAAAAAATACATTATATTTAAGCGGAACATGAGAAGGGTGTATATTCCAGCAGGAATGTGGTGATATAAGTAGTTTTCACAGAACTACTTCTGCCTAGAATCTTGGGATATTTAATAACTGCTAGTGGCCAGGATGTTGATTTAAAATCTTCTCCCTTTCACAGATCAGGGTAGTATCTTGTAATAAAATAATTACATGAAGAGATAAGGCCCTGGAGGGAGGAAGAAATGCCTACTCAAGAAAGCTAGTTGATACTCAAGGATCACTTCCTCCCAGCTCAGGAGTAGTTCAGCCCAAGGAGAAGGAAGCCAGGAAAAAAATGCCAGGAGGCCTATATGGACAAACAGACGGTTTCTGGTAAAATTCAAACACACCAAGGAAGTATGCAGAGGGTAGATGCAAGGATGTGTAACCTGGGGAGAACAGAGAGAAGCTGGTAGGTATGGGCCGGATGAGCAGCCAGTGAGGTGGATTGAAAACTGGTTGAACATCTGGGCCCCAAGGGTGGTGACCAGTGGCATGAAGTCTAGTTGGAGGCAACGTTTTCTTGGCTATCACAGGTACTCTGGGACTCTTCCAGTGCACTGTATGTTTATGGTTAGGTAGCTGAATCCCACTGAAATTGCCTTTAAGCAGATTTTATTGACAATGGTGTTGGTGGACAATAGCATTTTTAACACTGGCATTTAGGAATTAGGTGAATGCAATGACACTGGGAGAATAAGCTATTCTTTACTTGGCAGGCATGAAAAGGTTAGCATATGTCTATAGTTTACTGGAATTCATGCAGGAATCTGGCTTCCCAAGGAATAACAAGTAATATGTGTGATCAAGTGTCATCCTTTTAGGGTCTTTGTTGAAATTACACAGTTGTTTTGCCATGTTAAGACACCAGCAGTCACAGGTGCATAATTACTAGAAAGTCTCTTGATTCCTGCCAAGAGAGGCGTTATGTTAGAGTTAGAGTTGCACAGATGGGCTAATAACTTATCAGATGTTTTTTTGAATTTTTCACTTTCCTTTTCCAGATATTGTTGCTCATTAAAATACCTAGGAGCTAAATTCAAATCCTGTCAAGAGGAGGGTTGAACAATGCCTTGATTTGGATCAAGACTTGAAACATGAGTTCTGTTTACAATGCCATATGGACTGATAGAATCACGTGCTCTTGATATTTAGTGTTAAGGTATCAGAAACTCAAAATAGCATAATAAATATACATTTATTGTTTCAATGTACTTTTTTTATACCTAGACATGATTTTGTTTCATCATTTAGATTCTTCTGATGGCAGTATTTATGGTTGCCCTTCCCTGTGTCCTCTCCCAAAAAGGTTTATAGTCAAAAGAAACAGCATTTTTTTACGTGTGTCTGAAAGTCTTTAAAGAAAATAAAGAGCTCTCTTTTTAGAAAGTAAGAGCATTTCAGTCAAAACTAACTTGATCAAACATAACAGATGACTGAGATTTTAACTGCATTTTCAAAAGACAGCTTTGTTGATAATGTGAAAGTTAAGCAATTAGTTTGCTTTCCAGACTTCTCAGCTGTTATTCACAAGGAAAGTATTGTAAGAAATTCTACTCTTGCCTTTGACCTCTTCCTTCACACTTATCAATACATGAAAGTGAAAACCAACGTTCTCTGTTCTTTATCGTTTTTTTCACTTGAAGCTCTGTTAAGAATAGCCATGAAAGATTGCATGTAATGGTTTATAAATATAGTTTCTCTAATACTTTGCTTTCAAGAAGAATAAGAAAAAACATTGTAGTTACATTTGCTTCAAAAATGAGAACTATTTGTGTTGAATGCCTGCAGTACGTCTGAAGGAAAATAGTCTGAGGAACAATTTGTAGCTAAACAGTTTTCCCTAGTATAGCTCTGAACCTACAGGCACAGCAATCTAGCAAATTTCAATTTATGTTGTCTCTTCTGGTGCAGAAAAGGCAGGAGATTTTGCGACATACACAATCGTATTTAGGTTATTTCTTTTTTTAATCTTTTATAAAGTCTCCTAGAAAGGATAGGTACTTGTCCCACCCACCTGTTAATACACTGAACACGTGAAGACTTTGAAATCTAGGATATATATATTTTCAGCTGAGAGGTGGTAAGTGGAGGTTACACCTTGCAGAAATTAGTTTGATAGCATGATGATTTGGCTTTGAGTCACTTAAGACAGCTGAGGGGTGAAATCACTGAGATAATTAATTCATCTGTTGAGGATGTGTGATTTCTTACTGTTGTCCAGTCATACTTAGTCATTATAAGTTCTAGAAAATGTGCTGAAAGTAGTTCTGTCCTAAATTAGGCACTTCAACTCCTAATGTAGCGTGCAGTGAGAAAGGTTAATGCAGCGCACTAGAGTCAGACTCTTGGAGATACCTTTTTCCATTGACAACAGAAAGAGCCTAGGGCCATGACACTCCTTACTGTCTGTACTTATGTGGAGTGCATTTGAGTGGCTGGACCAAATCCACAAAAGTATCAAAACGCAGTTTCTTTCCGCTTAGCTTGGACACCTAAGTTAGGGGCCTAGCTTTCCTGGGCTCCTTTGTAGTCAACAGTGAGAGAAAGGTACCTGGAGAGAAAGATTAGCTTGCTTCTTCATCTCCTACCTCAGTACCTCAGTTGGTACCTGAAGTTGGACAATGTGAATTGAGGTATCAAGTCCCATTGAATTCAGTAGGAAATGGGTTGCGATTGTGAATTTGGGTATTAAGAGGCGTATTCATTATCTTGGCATGTTTTGGTTTCTAACATCTATGTTCAGACTCTGGGTGCAAATAGAGGTTCAGCTGTTTCAGTCAGGAATCTGCTTCTCTCTGTTGGCTTTGTGACGTGCCCTACATTCCTGACTTCCCTATTTAATATAGGTCCCTACATTAAGTCAGTATGACTTTCATCCTTTTATGAGCATGGCTTTTATTTTAATTTTTCATGCTTGCATATAATATATCCTTACCTTGTAAGTATCTATGGTGCTGTAAGGATAAAGTACATTCAAAGAATTGTGAGCCAGCTGAGAATTGTAGATGTCTTTTAACAGAAGTAGCTAGTCTTGTCTCATCTGACATGCTTCACTTCGTTTTCATTTATTCCTATCAGAAGCATTTATACTGAGGAATAGTATTCTGGTGACACAGGATGGGGTATCTTCAACTGAAAATTTTATGGTTAATGAAAGGCATTAAAACTGACAATAGT
>JAVSBS010002938.1:39981-56873 GCA_033124195.1 Coracias cyanogaster
TGTCTTTTTTTTTGTGCGGGGGGAGGGGCGGTAGGTGTGTTTGGTTTGGTTTGGTTTATGGTCTTCATTCTTCATTTAGGCACCCTAACCCTGGCTTAACATTTGATCAACTCTTAATTTTTTTATATCTGAACATGCTGAGCTTTATGAACTTCCTAAGTATATAAAAAGTGGAAGATGGAGTGATACTGGCACGTTTTCTTGTCTATACTTTCACTCTATCATGTATAAGAGCTTGCTGATTTTGTGTAGAGATCTGTACTTCAGGTATTGTCTGAAATAGTATCATACTGTTTTTTTTCAGAATGACAGCTGGAGCTTGTCAAACACATTAGATTGACTTTACCATCAGTTTCCAGCATCCCCCACACACCCCCCCTGGCTCTCTCCCCACTCCAAAAATACTCAGTTCCAGCATCTATGCTAGAGGCGAGCTGAGATGCTGATTTCTCTCCTTTGAGGGTCTAAAATGACTAGCTCAGATGTAGCTGTCTACACAGGAAGCATCTGAAGGCAAACGAGAGGGATCACATGATATATATGGATCACATTGGAATTATTGTTGCTAGTGAGAGGAAAAAAAACCTGTGGTGGGTAATACAGATTTGCACTTGAAGTTGCTATGTTGTTGGATAATGTAGCAGTACACCTTAGAACAGCTGCACAGTATTTGCCTTTATCTTTGTAGATCAAATCAAAGGGACTTTGCCCTGAAGCAGTGATAGGTGGAGTCTCGTAAATTAATAAATACCCAATTCATGGCAATACCTCTGGTCTTAGAATTATAAATAGGTTGCTAGCTTTGCTAAACATAAAGAAGTAGTGCTAGATAGAACAACAAACCCCAATAAAACAGGAGACATTAGAAATCGAAGAACCTAAAAATTGCTTATATGCTGTGATGATGAGTACAAATAGATAGAGAAGCTGAACTAATTTCTTTTTATCCTTACTGCATATTGTGGCTGGCCTTTTTTAAAGTATTCCTTTAAATATTTTTCTGTTAGGTTAGGATAACCTTGTTTCTTGCAGTTACTGCATACTTCTCTTTTCCACTTACACCTTAGTAGATGCATTCTGTTTTTTATTTTTGTTAAAGTTGTTTTTCACCCTTGTCAGTTAGCTATATGTGACTTTTTGTCATGCATATTAAAAATGTGGCAAATAGAATACTAACCTGAGTTTTACTGTGTAGTACACAGATTCAGTCACAGAAGAAATTTATTTTAGAGCTGCCCTTCAAATGACAAATTATTCTTGGAACAGTTAAAAATATACAGAATCTCTTTTTATTGTGTTAAAGTCCTGTAGATGAAAATACATGAGCCAGTGTTCCAGGGAATGAAATATCACATAAAAGAAAAGTAATATTAAAAGAAATATTATAAGATGGATTAAATGTAATAAGAACATGGAAGCAAAATTCCATTTTCCATTGTAACTGCAAGTGCAAGTGTTCATTCACTTATAGCTATAGTGTTAATGTACAACTTCTGGACTGTGAATTTAAGAGGATGTGGATACTAAATGAGGTCAAGCCTGAAAGGCTGAATTATTCCCCTTGAGCCCATTACTGTTTCTACAGAAATCCAGATGTTTTAAGACACATTTTGCCACTACTCCATGTGTCAGTTTGGATGTCTTGCTCCACTATAGTACTAGTGGATAACTCTGTGGTGTGTAGCTGCTTGTACATTTTGATGGCCAGCTGTAAGTTTTGGAGTGTCACCATCACTTTCATCAGCTGCATGTGAGAAAAGTATGTTATTCTCCCACCGACCTGTTTGTAGAATTCTGTACTTGTAGTTTTGACAGCTGGAGCCCTGTCTGAACTGTGATAAAATCTTTGGCTAAGATGTATCGGTAGATCATGTAGTCAAACATTATGTTTTTAAATATATATTGAGTTTAATAAGTAAAATGTAGCTAAAACTATTTTCTAGAGAGGTATCTAATCTTGGTTTGAAGTTGTCAGGAGGAGAAGGTGAACCCATTGATTTCTTTGATAATTTGGCCCAGTAGGTAATCACACTGCATGTGAACATCTTTTCTGTTAAAGAGCCCTTCAATATCCAGAATTTTCTCTGTATGAATGCAATGATATCATTCTCAATAATAGTTTCAATAAGCTAAGCAGCTCTCTAAATGCCTTACTGTAAAACATTTTATCCAATCATCAAATAGTTTTACTTGTGTGAATTAGGTATAGTTTTATGATACAAATCACCGTAATGCCTATACAGAAGTTAAATGTTCTCCATACTTCTACTGCATTCTTATTGATATATATTTGTATATACCTGGGCTTTTTCCTGAACCTGCCTGTGATATTTGTTACCATATCTTGTATTGCAACTTTTCCTTCTATGATTATCTGAGTGTGATGAGAAGTGACTGCACTTCTTCCTCCACAGTGTCGCTGTCGCGGTCCGGACGCAAGTGTCCGTGCCGCCTCCCAAAAGGGGAGAGGATCGAGGGCAAAACAGGTGTTTTTGCCCCAAAGACTTAAAGCTTTCACCTGCTGCTCAGTTGAGTTTTTGTAGAATACCTGCAATAGACAGGTAATGTTACTTTACTGTGATCCTGAAAATATGAAAAGTAGAGCTGACACTAGTAAGAAGTCAAAGGCAAAAAGTTGAAAACCCAACCCAGCTAAGTTACATGCAAATAAAATTATCGCTGAAGTTCAATAAACTGCATTTTTTCCTGTAGCCAAGAAGTATTAAGCCTGCTGAAAACATGGAGACTGTATGGGTTTATAGAAGACTGGTTGGTGAGATTTGTGCATTCAGGGTGAATCCAAGATGGGATGATAGTGAAGTTTCACTGCCATTAGGGGCAATAATTCCCATTGTTACTTCCTGATGAGAGAAATGATGTGCTCGTGCAATCCATCTTCCAAGTGGCAAGAGATGGAGGAGAATTCCCTGGGTTTTTTTCCCCAGTACTTCCAGCTTCTTTGAAGAGTAACTAGCAGAAAAATGGGGCCCACATTCTTTTTTCTAGTTGATGTGAGGAAAAGGAAAGGCCTCCATGCCCAACATCAGATGAGGAGAGGAAGGCAGAGAATCTCCAGGACTTTTTACTTTGAAAATATATAACAACAAATTTTGGCACCTCTGAGGTACAAAGGAAGTGTTGGTATCCATATTCCTGTAATTTTTAGCACAGGTGATAGTTTAGAGATGAAGAAGTCAATAATTTCAAAATAAGGACAAATATGGAATGCGAGGAAGTGCAGCCCTGGGGAGAGGCTACACAGGCAGTGGAACAACTTTTAGATAGAAATCAGCTCATGTCATATATATTTGGGCTCAATCTGTAGGCAAAGCAAGCTCACGTTGCTCTGCAGGGTCCTGTGTGGCTGTATCCTTCAACTCAGATTCGTTTCTCCCAAGTGTAGTCATGTAAATTATGAGTATAAATGCAGTGGCTTTACTTGTTCAGTCCGTGGAGAAAAGCAGATATGGCCATTAGGGCTGTGGGCAAATTACTGACCCTGTTTTGAATGTCTGTCTTAATATTTGCAGGCTTTTTGTTGCAAATCCCCATCTCCAAATTTGGCATACTGAATTCTGATTTATTCCGTGGCTGAAAGTGATCTGCCTTTGTGAACAATTATGCATCTGTGGATCTTGCATGGTAATAAGTTACCAAAACCTCTCCTTTTTAGACCCCTATTACAAGTTTCTCTCCAAAGAATATGTTCTATCTGCATCTAATATATTAATCTAATTCCCATTCATTTACGTTTTATTTTATTGAAATGAAAGTGTAGCCTTTGCCTTAACTATTGCTCATCTTTCTTTTAACAGTCTGAATGGGAGGCATTTATGCATACATCATAATAAATTAAGAAGCCTTTTTTTTTTGTAAGGGAATATTAAAGTATTCTATTTATTAATTTACAAAGCTATTGTAATTCCTTTGGGAAAATTTGATCTTTTATTTTCATTACAGTCTTGCTAGATCCCTTTATCTTCTGATGGTTTCAATCTCCAAGGAGAACGTTCTATAAGAAAGTAATACTTGTTTGTAAAATGTTCTCATAGTAATTTCCTTCTGGAGTTTCTGATATTCTGTGCGTATTCGTCAGATGCAGGATGACTTAGAAATAATTTGGATCATAAGGTAATGGAGACCTCTGATAATATTTTTATGTGTGTATGTGGGCGTTTAAAATTTATTTTAATGTTTCAGGTTATTTATAGTAACTTAATTGGTTGTACCTCAGGAGTCTTATTCACACAAAGGGTAATGGTTTTGTAAGGATCATGCCTTAAATGGTGTATGCATACTTCCGCTTTGCATGTCTGGGAAGAATTCTTTAGGTATTCAGAGCCATAGATGATTTATCTTTACAAAGGTTAATGAGTGCTTGTTAGTAACTTAAAGAAGAGGTGTCTTTAGCATCTCCCTCTTTCTTCTGAAATATTATGTATGCTAAAAGTGACTGTGGTTTGTCTGTTCCTGGAGATGCATTTCATTTATCAGTTAACAGAAATAGAATAGCTAATCAAAATTGAAGTCAAACAAGAGGCAAGAATCTAATGTTACATAGGAGATGTATGTACAGAATATGAAAGGTCTTGCTTGAATTTGGGTGCATATATCCTGTATGTGTATTTTTTGTTGGCTTTGATTGCACAGTATTGGCAGTTGATATAAAAGGTTGCTTACTGTCAAACACACAAATCCTAATTCTTTACCTTCGATCTTCCCTATAAGATAAACAGTTCAGTGTTTCAGGGGTTTTCTACTTTTTGTTCTGTCCCTTTCAACCTGTAATGATTAAACAAAGTATGTTTTAGCTCAAAGATTTGTTTCATCCGTTGTTTTCACAAAGAGCTAATAAGACAATTTCCAAAATCTTTATTATTTTTAGAAAACATTTTTCCTGGGATAATGGTCACATTTGCACAGGAAAGAAAGCAGTGCTTGAATATGAGCTTATAGTGGCAATTGGGAGTTAGCCTGTTGGCTCAAAATTCATCTAAGTTTGTCCTATTTTTTACAGGTTAAAAAGGCTTCATTCGTATGAAAATATCATACTATGAGTGTTCCTATTTGTAACAGAAGATATAAACATAAGTGATGCTGCATGTTAATGGGAATCTGATCAATGAAGTCTGACAAGTTACATTTATTACAATATTTTCCAGTTACTGTGGGAATGAATTTGGACTGAGAGACAAGATTTCTGAAGCCAGTGATAGTGTGACTAAGCTGCTGTAACATGAGACAGAAAGTAGTGTAGCTTTCCAGAAGATGTTGGAGAGGAATGAGAATTGTAGGAAGGTAGCAGATTGTAGTTAAAAATAATATGAAATCTGATAAAAAATATGAGAACTTTTAGATGTTGAATCAGAAGAAAGGGGGATTTTGTTTTCCTATTAAGATTTAATCAGGAGGAGCTTGAGGAGCTATAAGGAAATCAAGTTGAGAACTGAAAGCTTGTTGATTTCTGGTTTCAGTTTTCAACACTCTTATCTTCTGTTGGAAATCTACTGCAGTATTTTTCAGTGATTTAAAGGATACTCCTGTTCTGGAAAGCTGGCTGCTATTACCAGGTAATGAAAACATGATCGGATGCTGATATATATTTTAGAACCACATAAAATTGCGTGTGAAGAACAATTATCCATGTCTTTGTATTGAATCATGTATTGTGATTTTCTGACAAAACGACATCTAAGAGTCTGTTAGTATAAAAGATGGGGAAAACATTGAAATGTAAAATGACTTGAGGTTTTTATTTATAGATGGATTTGCTATTTCAACCTTTTAGTTCAAAAATAAGTCCTTTTAATACGGGAGCACAAGTTATATATAGCCCTGGGGGAATTCATTTAGGGCAACTTAGGTGACTAGCCTTGCATCAAACATTAGATGGAGTTATCAGTGCAATACAGAACACTTTCAAGAAACAAACGTTTCACATCAAAGTGTAAAGAGAGTCCTGGATATTTTCATAGAAGTGCTTAACACTACTACTACAATGAGTAGCACATACTAACACTGTGTTGCTATATTTTAATATTTTATTCCTTCTCTAGCCTGTTGGTTTTCAGTGTTTGGGTTTTTATTTTGTGTGTGTTTTTCTTTTTTGGTTTTTTATTCGTTTGGCAATTTTTTACAAACAAATACGTGAAGAACGTTTGTCTTTGAATTATGTGTTGTAAAGCTTTATCTAAATTGTATGAAGAGTACGTACAAAAACATGTTGGCTCCATAATAGGCTTTTACTCACACTTTTGGTTTTCAGCTTGTTCTGTGTGCCACCAGGCTAATATAATTTCTGTTACGTAGGGAGTAAGCGTCATACTTCTGAGCTGGTGAAGTTTTCTGTGTATTTAGGGGTTTACACAATTTTTCCCATTCGGTTTAGGATTTGCAGGTATTTTTCATCTGATAAAGAATTTACTGGGCAAGTTAGTAGGTGCTGTAATAAAGAATAGACTTATTAAATATTGAATAATTAAATTATTAAATGTTTTTGAGAGGTAGAGCAACTGCAAGTTAGAAGGCCACATGGCACTCAGTGTAAGTTTAATGGCATTATGGAAAAAGAAAAAATGTATTTTATGTAAAAAATACTGGTTTTGCGCAGTGCTGAGATACTTCATTTATGATAGCTCTATGAGTATGTCAGTTCAGTGCCCCATAGTGGTAAAAAACTAGAGTGCTTGGAAAGGAGGGAAAATCCCATAACAAAACAAAGAAAACGGAGCATTAGTATACTAAAGCAGAAAGCCGTAGTTGGCTTGCATTTTGAAAACCTTTCAGCTCTTTTCTGTCTGTCTCAAAATGGATACTGTAAACTGTAGAACTGGAAAGTTTCAAAGAGAGAAACAAGGTAGACAGATATGGAAAGGCACCCATACGAGGAATGACAAAGCAGTTCTGGAATAGGCTTTAATAACGACTCTTTGGCCTAGAAAATGGCTTAACAAGGAAGAATATTATGAGATCTGAAATCCCGAGTAACATGGAGAGAATAAAGAGATCCATTTTTCACTCTCTCCTCCAATATAAGAAGTAGGGGGCATCAAATGAACTTTTTAGAAGGCAGTCGTAAAAATTTTACATCAGTTCCACAGAGTTCCATCCAAAAAGGTGAAGGGACTTTTCACTTTCCCCTCCTCACTTTTTCTTTGCCTCCCCAAATGTTAGAGGTAAGAAGTTAATGTAGGTTTTGTCATCAGCTTCACTGGAAAAAGGTTTTACCTGTTATATCAAATATAATGCAGTTTTCTAATAGACCTGTAGAAAACCAAAAAGGAGTGTCTTCATAAACTGTAGCTATTTTCCTTGTAATATGATTATTAGCTTACACATTGAAATACAGTAATTTTAAATATCAGTACTACAAACTAATTTTCTACTGATGGTTTTAACAAGGATAAGTTCTTTCATGACCATGTAGAATTTGTTTGGATCCATATCCTTGCCTTAAATAATTGTAAATGGGTAGTCTGATAGAGATCTCATATGTTTTTCTTGCAAAACAGAACATAATAAAGAACTCCATTAGTTTGTTACTGGGAAAGGATAATTTATTCTAAGGGGAAGGATCCTTTTTGCCATCACAACTTTATGGGAAGGATCACATGCCAGATGTTGAACTTACACATCTTGGTGATCTGGGCAATATCCTTTAAGGCTCATAAAACTTTTCTTGGAAAAGCTGGAGAGTCTAATTATTCTATTCAGCCTCTACATCAGCAGCAAGGGGAGAATGTCTTCAAAGGTTGTTTTTTTTTTTTCTCTGTAAAAAAGCACTTTCCAGAGCCTAAAGCAGAGTCCAGGGGCTCCCCACCAACATTTTTATATGAATATCTTAAGATTGAAAAACATTTTCGTGGCAAATGTGCAAAAAAGGAAAGGAAGACAGAAGTGTTGCATTTTTATTAGTGAATTAGGTAGTCTGCAACCCCTTCAGTTATAGTAGAAAAAGGTTGGAGCCAAGCAGGCTGTTATGAGATTAAATGGAATCAAGATGCCGTTTCCTCTGAGTGGGAGAAATCATCATTTTTCTGTCAGTATCACACTTGTGAGATGTACACTGAAAAATTAATTTAGTTTTCCTTCAGTTTGTGTTGTTATGTTTGCTGCATGCTAATTGGAAAATTTCAGTGTTAGTTAAAATTGAACTATGTTCCTTTAAAACAGGAGGTAATCAGGCAAAATGTTTATGGTTTCAATATATATATATATATAATTTTTAAAGGATACATTTTAGAAATGCAGAATTAAATTCATCTTCTTTGGTGTTACTATATTCAGTAGAGGAGTAATTTCGTGAATTCACATGAAAGTTATTCACATGTACACTTACCATCATTTACACTTAATGTATTTCACTAAAGATTTTAAAACCAAAATAGGATAGTGATTGGTGAAGTTACAAAGGTTTTATTTATTTAAATTGTGTGGAGTACTTACTAACTACATACTACATCAATGTATTTTTTATCATAAATACTTAAAACTAAAGTACACTTAAAACATTTCAAAGGATTGTTGAGGTGAATTATACTTTCTCATGCATTTATATGCTAATTTGCAGTGTCGTAGGTACTTGTAACTGTTAAGCCAGATATTGTGAACTAATGAGATTCTGTTCTGTAACAAAATCTGTCAAAGCATGACTTCTCTGTTTATTATGTCAGAGATCAGTAGATGCTTATTAATTAAAAAAACAAGATGGCAAATTAGAATGTATCTGGATTACTGATCTCATGCTCTGATATGTTTGTCGTTATTTGTTTATCTATTATTCACTAAATGAACTATGTTTCGTCTTACTGACTCTATCCTTTGTGTGTCCTGTGAGTAACTGATTTTCTTGGGTAGAGTTCTTTTTCTCATAGTGGTCAGTAGTGACCTGTTTCCTTTTTGGTATATTTCTGTTATGTTCTTTAAAGTTAGCCCTATGTTTTAAGGTGCAGACTTCTCTGAAATGAGAATTACAAATATAATGCATTGTCTCCCAAATAAGAAATGACCAGTCACCCTAATTTTTTTTTTTTTTACACATTAAAGATTCTCCCTTTCCTTGAAAATTGTATCTAAGAATTTGAAGATATAAGCTTCTTACTTTCTTGAGCACAGAGAGTTAATGCCATGCTGCCTCTTTCCTGAACAAGGTAAGAGTTTTTGTACATTGCTACAGCCATGACAAGTGACATTTTAAGGCTTAATCAGTTTTTGATTCAGAATTTCAGGGTTTTTTGTTTGTTTGTTTGTTTTTATGGTAAGTGGCAAATACTTCTGGGAAGTAAGTGGAGATACTTAATGTGAAGTTCTGACTAAGGCACTGAAGCTCCACAGAAGATGGGAACTCCAAAATGGTAAACCACTGTATGGTTCAGAGGTTTACACTTAGCCCCACCATTTTGTGAGGTCTTAGTCACCTTCTGCTGTTCCTGCGAATCACCTTTCCTGTGTCAGGGGTCTAACTTTTAAATGTTGTGTAGTCGAAGTTCAAGTTGAGCAGTTTCTCTGGATTCATCATCACTGTGTGCTTACTAATGGTTTTCCACTTCTCAGTCTTGACCTATACTCAGTCTAAGTCCCAGCTAAGAACTTTATGGAAAAAAGCTGTGTTTTTATTAATTAATCAATTAGAGAGTATCAGGGCATATGCATGTGTTCTGGAATTCAGTATTGTTTAATTGTCAGAACAGTCTGTTGATTGCTTGTTAGCCATGCCATCTAGCACGATACCAAAACCTCCTTGTTTGTAGTTCTGCTGTTAGTATGGGTCAAGAGCATCTACTGCTGGCAGTCACCCTGCTGGTTTGGAATGGATGTGGGTCATTCCACTTAAATTGTCTTCAGTGACAAAGCACCGTCACATCCATGTTTAATTTATTAGTAGAGATGAAGCTTAAGTGTCACAGATATCTTTAGGCTTGAAGTTCTGGAAATTACTCTTAAACCACTTTGATCACTCTGTTCATAGTCTGTTTTTAATAAAATACTGTTATACCAGCACATAATAATGAAAATTCTTAGAAGGTTTAACTACTAGCATTTGCACTTGGGATTTGTTAGGGGTTTTTTTTGAACCACAAGAGGTTTGAAGCCATATTTTAATATTGTGCTGAACTGTGCTTTCTTCTCGCCTGTGATATTGAAAGCAAAAAGCTTTTTATGTGGGATTTCTATCAGAAGCCGCATCTGATTAGCAATTTTGCTAATGCAAATTTCAGATTAGGTCTTTTCTTCTTTGCCTTTGCTTTCTTGATTTGCTGTGGTAGAAATTGTCTACAGCGATGAAATGCTCTAGTTTTAATCTTCCCAGAAAGAATCAAATGATCAAACTGCTACCAAGCAACATCTTGGTCAATTGAATAAGCCTCCTAGACTTTTCAAAAGAATGTGCTGAGCAAACGTGAAAGGTTCACAAAGCCGTTTAATAGCAAACTGCTTACAGAGCTGTTCATTATTATTTGAAGGACTCACCGCTGAAGTATAGTGGTCACATGCTTTGTATCGCATAAAAGATTTTAAAACAATCCTCAATCCAAAGGTGAGCCTGACATTGTTCATGAAAGATTTGTGAAATAGCATGTGATAAACCATAGCTTAGAGTTTCAGTAACTTCAGTGGAATCCTCCTATCACTCGTTTCTAACATAAAAGTGATTAAGTCTTAATTCTAATGCAAAAGTAGTTCATTAGCAATGGCACTACACTATATTTACTTCAGATATGAATAAAATTACTTTAATCGGGTATTAAGACCTCAGTCCTTGACCGCCTGTCAATATTACATACAGAAGAAGTGATGACTTAAATGGCTTGCTTGTTTTCTTTGTACCTGAGATATTGAGATAATGTGTTTCTGTCATCTGGACAAAGTAATCTCTACCTGATGGATCTCTTGTCTTATTTCTGTACGTCTTTGACAGTGGTTAAAGCAGAGATTTTTGTCACCATTAAACACTGCAACGAAAACATGGAACTTGACAGAAATGTGAAGTATCTGAATTAAATCTCTTTCACATCTTAATCTTGAACCCTCAATTTATTTGTATTTTATCTGTAGCTAGCAGAGTTCCCCAGGAGTCAGTACTGTGTCCAGTCTTGTCCAGCATCTTTATCAGTGACCTGGATGATACAAGTTTGCTGATGATACAAAATGAGGAAGAGTGGCTGACACACCAGGAGGCTGTGCTGCCATTCAGCAAGACCTGGACAGGCTGGAGGGTTGGGCAAAGAGGAACATAATTAAGTTCAACAAGGGCAAGTGTAAAGTCCTGCACCCGGGGAGGAATAACCCTGTGCACCTGTACAGGTTAGGGGTTGACCTGCTGGAAAGCAGCTCCACAGAGAAGGATCTGGTGGACAAGAAGTTAACCATGAGCCAGCAGTGTGCTCCTGTAGCTAAGACAGTGGTAATCCAGTATTAATAGCTGCAATATACTTGGTATCAGATTTCATGTTGTAATTTTTGCGTTGACACGTGTAACTTCTTATGATCTATAGCATATCTTATAAAGATATTTGCTTTCTTGAGCTAAAATTTTCAAATTGTATTCTCTAGGTAAGTTACTTCAGTGATTAATATCCTCAGTACTGAAAAATGCATACCTTTTTTTCTGGTATAATGTAGCCTGGTGTTAGCTTCCATTCACTCAGTCTTGTTTTTTGCCACTTACTGTCAGGTGTCTCTTACCCATGTGGGTCAGGGTAAGAGATCTGCTGGGCATGTTTTCACCTGGAAAACCTGTGCAGGCAGTTTTGAAGATTCTGTACTTTTACCCTCATTTTCTGGTGTTTGGAATTCTGTTACATGTGCATTATACATGAGGAAATGAACAGGTGTTAAATGCACTGGTAATAAGTATATTTAGTCTGTAGTAAGTTACTGGAACGACTTCGTGTAAATGTTCTGCAACCATGTTCTCCTTAAATCTGAAGAGTTCAGGAGGCATAGGAGCTGCTGTTCATGTGCAGCTAAAGCTGTAATAATATGGAAAACCCTATGGCCATGTCATCTATTGACTTCCTTAATTTGGGCTGAACTTCTAAATCTCTCAGTATAAAGCATGGGTTATAGATTTGATTTGATCTTATTGCTGTTCTCTGAATCCTTTCTAACTTTCTTGCATTATCCTTAAATAAGATAGCACAGAATTATAGTACTGGTTTCACTGGTTTTGTTTAGGGGTGTATCAGTTCTGGCTTGATACACTCCCAAGAACGGGGTTGTCCTTTATAACTGCACTGTCATAAAAGAAGTCTTAAATCAGGTTTCTGTATGCCAGTATTCCCAAGTCCCTCATTATCAGTTTAGTTCAAGATACTGCATTATTCTTCTTATACTTCCTTGGTCCTGCATTTAACAGCTATATTTTGTCTTAGGCTGTGCAAATTACAGCATGTTATGAAAAGATCCAAAATTATTTTTATGATCAGCCTTACCACATCATTATTTTATGTCTGCAAATTATATCTGCAATGATTTTATATTTTATTCTGATAAATACAGTTAGTCACAACACAAAAGGTCTAAGGTTTTGGTACTTTGTGTGGAATTAAATTTTGTCCAGATTTAGCTATCAGTGGTTTGGAAATCCGTAGTTGAGGTAGGTGTCCAGAGTTCATTTAAAGTTACTGGAAAGAAAGAGGCACTTAACACAGCAACATGTTTTGCCATATCCTTTAGGAGGATGTGAATTGTATTTTAAAATGTCAAGTTCTCCATGTCAATTCTACAGGTATAGACTAGTACAATTAGTTCAGATGTAGATATTTGCATTGGGGCAGATGAATTTTAATATCTGCCACCATTTCCATATTTCTGGAAAATACTCTGTTTGGACCTACAGAATAATCAGAACTTTCCAATGAACAAATCATTTAACCTGTGTAAGAATGAATTGTCTTCTGAAGGTACCTATTTCTCTTTATTTACTATGAAGTGAATGTGTATGACTGATTTAGATTAAAACAACTTTATTAAATAACTATATTAAACTAGGTGAGATGAAACTCATCCTGTCCAGCTGATCTCCATCAAGGATGGACATCGTTTGTGCATTTTTTGCTTAAGACAGAGCTAATTCAAATGCCGGGAATGAAGGTTGTTATTCCTTGAAAACCTAAAAATCCAACTATGTTCAACTAAAATTAGTCCAGTGGTAAAATGTAGTACACTATGCTAAAGCATCAAAATCCAGAGGTGTCAGAATGAGGAGAAATAAGTCTACAGCAGTCTGCAAGTTGCTACCATAGTTCATGTTGTGGAGCTGCAAGGGATATCACTCTCCTCGCTGATGTTTAAGCTAGTAGACTGCTATTTCCTGTAATCAAATACTTTTTCTTACATTCTTCTTACTTTAAAATACTCAAAGGTAAAAAGAAGAAGTTGGAAGAAAACATCAGAGGGAAGAAGCTGGCAGAACATCATTACAAGTAACAGGAACAAGTAACTTTGATCTGCTGTGGTTGCAGGGTAGTGACATGGTTGCCACAGAGAGGAGAGCCACACAGTTTCACTTATCCAGCCTATGTGAAAAGATAACTCAGATACAGGAGATACAGCAGATACTGTGTAGAATTCTGTAGCAAAAATAGAGACGGGGCCATTTTAGAGGCCCCTATAGTACCCTTTTTCTTTCTGAAGCTGTGGCTTCAGAAAGGGTCTTACAGGCGCTGTGCCATACTTGCCAGTCTCAAGTGGAATTTATTCCTAAAACAGCTTCTGTTTTCACTTTAGACAACTGGACATACCCTTTAGGAACATTTTATTACAGATCCAGTTTCTGTTCCCCAGGACAGAATCAACTCCATCTGAAATAAAGTGAGAGGTTGGCATGTAAATACATAGCATGCTACATTTCATTTGCAGGTGCTGTAGTTATGGTTGTTGTATCAGTCTTTCCAGCCACAGTAAGCAAAACTACTTAAGTGGTGGGCTTCTATTAGGGTCTTACTGATACGTTTCATAGATTGCTTATAGATACAGAATGAAAGTGTCTGTAGATTATACTGCTTTGCAAGGTGATACTGACAAAATTTAGAATAAAAATTATTCTTTTTCCCATGGCCTGTGATAGATTCATTTGATAGGTCAATCTGTAGCCTAGCCTTCTGTGAGATTTCTGGGACTGAGGTTTTACAAAATTACATTTTACTGACAAAACTATTCTTTCTGGCTGGATGCTATTTTGTTTGGTAACATGGACAGAAATTTCTTTGCCAGTCAAGGCTGTCATGCAGAGTAATTATCATTGACCAGAAAAACTCACTTTTCAATCTCCAAATTGTTAAGCAGGATCTGGACTGGATGCTGTCAGTGTTGTCAAATATCTGTAAATACTTTCTGCATTTGGAACAGGCCAGGCTCCTCATTAAGTACTAATAAATTTCTTCTCTGTGTGCTATTTACCCCTATAGTTTGAAGAATGCCTTGCTTTATTTATTAGAGGATTTAAGTGTGTGTCTGGGAGGTATAATGATCTTAGTAGCTTATTAAAAGTAAATGTTTCTCACTACATTACTCAGTATCTTATGTTAAAAACATTAAGTATTCTCTGTTCAAAATCTGGTATTATATATTATGTAAATCATCATCTCTGTTATGATCTGTGGAAAGATTCTGTGTTACAGTGTGAAGAGGAAAAACATGAACAGCACATTGACAGCATGGAATAGCCATGAAATTTAATCATTGAGTGTTTAAGTGGTATTCAGCTCACTCTATTCCTGTAATCAGACTTGAGATATGTTGGCTGCAATGGCAGTGTGGCATGTCTAGATTGAAAAAAATGAAGTGTATGCTAAAAGTACTGATTTTTGCATCTTACAAGTAGCTTTACCTGCTTGGTAGTTAATATTTGAGGTAGGAGTCTACTTAGAATTTAGATTGACAGGAAATGGGCTTTTCCCAGGACATTTTCATTTTTAATCAGCCCATAAGTGATCTTCTGAGGCATCCTTATTAATAATTCTAATAGAAAAAATGCAAAATGCAAATTTGTAAAAAATATTTGGGAGCAGGTAATTTCAGGAGAGAAATTTGCAAGTTCTTTGCTTTCACTTCCACATTGGTAAATATTTTATCTGACACTTCTTTTCAAATGATATTGAAGTTTTTTAAAGGATTCTTACAATCTGTGTACATAGCAGATTTTTGCCTGAAATATGAATTTTCATGAGGTTTGTAGCTTTTAAAATTTCTTGTAATATTCCTTATGTCATTTTACATTTTTTGTAGCTGGCAGCAACCAAAGATGACAGGCACTTAAGGATGATATACCCTACACAAAAGTTCACATAGGTGAGAAAACCGTAACAACTAATGTAATAGCAAAAATGGTTTCTGAATTTCATCTGAAGCGTTTCATTCTGTCTGTTATTTCCAAAGGTACACTCTTGATGTCGACAGACATTGTTTGTCCTGGTAATTTCTAGATTTTTGTGATACAAGGTCAAAGGATTCACACTGTTCAATAGTTCATGGTCTGTTTTTTAGCTAAAGGTTGACATTTTTAAGGTAAGGTCATCTTGCTGAAGATAGTCAAGCCACCAATTATGGTGTAACTTAGTTTGCTTGCTCTTGAGCATCTTCCCTCGAGCAAATTTGCTCTCCCACAACTCAAGCATTACACTTTGGGCTCAGCTAAGGACAAACTGTAAGAAATCATTAAAGCAATATAGAAATCATAGTTTAGGCAGTGGCAGCCTCATTTTATCATCTTAACAAGTACTATGCAGCAATAGCCTCTAATTAACTTAACTCTTCAGAATATACCTTGAAGTAAGAAGAATTATCACCTCTTGTATAACAGTGTGGCTTCTCTGTTTTTCTAAGACCATCACCACCAGGGCTTTGAATAATGAAATAAATAAGGGGCACTCATAAGTGGTCTCTTCTTTATACTTTCACATAGGAGTGTGAGGTTGTTAGGAAGAGACAGTGTTATTCAGAAAACTGTGATCATTATAGAATCCGCATGAGAAGGTAAATAGTAATTTATCAGAACAGTGACTCCCCATAGGCATAATTAGTGTTGAGATCACAGTAAATCAATTTCTGTCAGTTACCAACAAAGATAATTGCTTTCATGTGGAAGCTCAGGGAAAAGGTTTACTGTATTAACATGCTCTTGTTGTACTTCTTAATGTTGAAGGAACCTCTGTTGCATGCTTGTCAACTTAAGAAACATTAAGGACTTTGTCTTCACCTCATACCTATTTAAGCAGAAGTAATGACTGTAAAGCTTTGACTTAGAACCTGGCTCATGCAGTTCTTTAGAAAAATAACTTGCATTAGAAAGCTTATATATGGGGAAGATAACTAAGATTACTTCTCACTTAGCAAGAATTATTCAACAGTTATTTTTTAATTCATGTTGGTAGTCTTCTTATTCTCTCATTTGTATCATAAATTGAGTTTTTTGAGTGCTATATGAAGGCAAACAAATACAAGGATTTAGCCTGTAGAAGACAGAAATTTTCAAATGAATTAAAAATCAACTAATTAAAGGAATTTATGCTGTTTTATGTCACTCTTATCTGACTACAATTCATTTTTAAGTAGCAAAAACAAACTTGGAAACCAATGAGATTTTTCAGCGGTGACTACAGGGAAATAGTGACATCTTATAGGACTTTGATGTTGAAGGAATTTGTTGTACAAAATATCTGCAAAGTTCTTTGATCCACTTAGTAAAAAAAAAATCCAAAGAGACTTCTG
The DNA here is from genome assembly GCA_033124195.1 of Coracias cyanogaster. Lineage (NCBI taxonomy): Eukaryota > Metazoa > Chordata > Aves > Coraciiformes > Coraciidae > Coracias > Coracias cyanogaster. The sequence goes on from JAVSBS010002938.1 coordinate 56,695, forward strand.
AGCACTGAATGTCACACAAATATTAGTGCTCTCATTTCCTTCCCCTGTGCTTTTTCTTCTTTGTTCCAGATGGTTTCTGAATTTTGTGAGGTGGGAGTTTTAGGAAATTAAAATAAAACAAAAGCTCTGCATGTATCAGATGACTAAAATGAGGTGGGGGGGGGGGGGGGGGGGGGGAA
>JAVSBS010002941.1:9811-21026 GCA_033124195.1 Coracias cyanogaster
AAAAAAAAAAAAAAAAAAAAAAAAGAGAAAAGAAAATAAAAAAAAAAAAAAATAAATACATGGCCAACTCAACACTAGAATAATGAACATTAGAAGTAGAGAATGGGGACGGGGAATAATTCTGCCACAGTAAAGAAGGCAGCTTTCCAACCTGCCGAAAATATTTTGTAATCCCTTGAGCCTTTTGTCACCTTTCAGTGTCGTATCTGGATGATACGTGAAGTGCTGTAGCATGCAGTATTTAAAGCAGTTTAGCTACGGTCTTACTTGTTTCCTTTTTTTTTTTTTCTTTTCCCCCCTTGTTTGGTTGTTTTTGTTTTTTTTTTTTTTTATAGCATGTATGGAGTTCTGTTCAATGTCCGTGGTGTAATGTATTGAGTTGTCACAATGTAAGTGTGATGGAGACATTCTGCATTTTAAGCAGTGGTAGTGGCCTAAAAAATGAGATTTAAAAAGTTTCACAGAAGCCACCGTTCTTCCGTACAGCTGAGCTGTCGAAGACCTTTAAAAGTTGACCATTTTCATTTGGGTGCCACCAACCAATTCTCTTATTCCTCCTCCTCCTCCTGCGCTGTTACCTAAGCAAGTTTACAAAGCCAAGAACCAAAAAAAAAAAAAAACCACCAGTCCTGCAGAGCTGGAGTTCTCTTTGACGCTGATTTTCAGCTTAAATAAATCTACTTTGAAAAAAAATTAAAAGGGAGAGTTTCCGCTCTTTGAACAGTGAATCCTGCCCAGCTCTTTGAGGCGATCTTCGGTGACAGTGTGTCCACAACCTGCAGCTTTGCCACGAACCCAACGGGAAGGGGCTCCCTTGGTGGTGGCAGCGGGATTTGACCGTCAAGCGCAGCTCTGGTTTGGGTTGAGTTCACTCGTTTTTCCTAAAATGCTAAAGACCAAATAGCGCAGCTTTTGTGGGAGCGCATGAGAATCTTAAAGTGAACCTGGGCGATGTGGTTTTCACCGAGCAAGTGCAGATAGCAGGCAACAGCAGAAATGTTGTTTTAAAAAAAAAAAAAAAAATCTGTTTTTTAAAAGGTTTGGTCTAATAATTGGAGTTTTTTAGTAGGCAAAGGGGGTGTTTTGTGTCTTCTTTGAAAGCTTTTATAATACACCAGCCCTTTAATTTTCTCATGAGCACCTTTGTGAAGTACTTCAATGGCTTTTTAAGAACAAAACCCTTTTCTTTGTGTTTATATTTGTATACTTTGCACATGGTCTCGCAGTTAGACTTGTTTACACCCTTGTTTTGCTTTTCCTCAGAACAACTGTGGGGAAACCTCTGAGAGGTTTCCTGTACTGTCTTGAAACCAAACTAGGTTTGAATTCTGCTCTAGAAACTGTGGTTTCAGCTGTTAAAAAAAAGCATTTTGGGGCAGCTGCTGAATTGCTGGTGTATTTTGTGATTAATAATTCTTGCTACTGGAAGAAGGGAGGCTTAGATTGGAAATTAGAAGGAAATTCTTCACTCTGAGTGTGGTGAGACCCTGGCACAGGTTGTCCAGGGAGGTTGTGGAAGCTCCATCACTGGAGGTGTTCAAGGTCAGGTTGATGGGGCCTTGAGCAACCTGGTCTAGTGGGAGGTGTCCCTGCCATGGCAGGGGGTTGGAGATAGATGATCTTTGAGGTCCCTTCCCAACCCATTCTATGATATGGAGCCAGGATCTAGAACAGCTACCGGAGAACTTACCAGAGAAGCTACACTCGCCACTTTCAGCGGTTAATTGCAGCCTCTTTAATTTTGCTTGTTACGGTTTTATATCAGAAGGCCTCTGCTGACCTTCACATCACCGTCTCCCCTTCACCTCTTTCCCTTGGGAGGCCGTTCCCAGCTTCCACCTGGTGTTTGCTGCTCTGTTACAAGATCCAGGTGTTGCTTTTGAAGGGCTAAAGCACCATCGGCCTGTAAGAAAACCACCAGGAAAAGGAACTCTCCGGCCAGAGATTCCTCCCAAATATATTTTCACACTATTATTGTATGAGCTGAAAATGCTGGAGCGCGTGAAATGTGACGTGAAGCCACGTTAAACATGCTGGGTAGAGGAGAACGTTCTTAACACGGTCTTGCTGCTGCCTGAGGGATGTTTGTAAAACGAGTCTTTCCTCGTACATGTGTGTTTTTGCTGCCTGCCTGGGAGCTTGTTGTGTTGGTGACAACCCATCAGGTCCCAGAGGCTCAAAAAGAAATGTTACTTCTGATGAACTGGCCGGACTTCAGTCCATGCTTAAGTCATTTCTCCCTTTTCCATATTTTTTTTTTTTAGACCTGAAACTTGGTGGTTTACTGGAAGATAATTTTTTTGTTTTTTTTTTCCTGTCACAAAAACTCTCTTGGGTGGCCTTGAGCACCTGTGTGATCTGGCTTGAGGTCCTTATTTAATTAAAGCTGTTGCTTGACTCCTTTAAATGGAGTCATTAAAATAGTGTCACATTGGCCGTCCCTGTAGGTGTTGCCTGAAGCGTTGAGTTGCCCACCGGAATACGCTCCAATATCTGCAGGCTTTGTCCCACTGCTTAAAATTACCCTTACCTGAGCAAATTATGTTCTTGGTTAAAAAAAATAAAGAAGTTGTAGGGGTGTTTTGGCTTTGTAAATGAGCCTGGTTGATCAGAGCAGCTTGGTAGGACGAGGAAGAGGCTTTTTCTCTGCATACTGTGGCTCGTTGCGCTCCGGGTCCCTGCATCCAGCTGGGTGGGGGGCACGAAGCCTCTCGCTCCACCACGGAGCAGCCCCAAGGGTGGTGCTGGGGCTGCCCTGCTCCTTATCAGGAACACTCTGGATTCCTCAACCCCTCCGGGCTACTTGAGCTGAACTAGAAAGGCTGGTGGGAGGTTGCGGCTCTGGGGAGGTGTGTGGTGCGCCCGGAGTCGCTCCTGGCATCGGGACCGGGGTGTGGGCACAAAGCGAGGATCAGAGGCGATGCCGTTACCGGGTTTCCTGGGAAAAGCCAACATCCCGGGTACCTTCACTTGGCAAGGCCTGAGTTTGAGGGAGGCTGTTCCTGTCGGTCGTGTCTGCCAACAGTCAATTAGTCTGGGTGGTGTTGGATGCTCCAGGGGAGACTACTCCAAGATTCCAGTTACGGGGAATGACGGGATAACGTGGTTTTAGATGAATATTCATGGTTTCTGAAACTGTTTTAGGTTTGCCCACGTTACTCTATGATCTCCGAACGTGAGATTCTGGTGTATCCACGTAGTTCTTCTTGAACTACATAAGAAATTTGAACATCGCTTCTTCAAAACAAACCCAGCCCAATCCGAAGATCCGGAGGTTAGTGCCCGCTTTTTCCTGCTCTTGTAGGTAAGGTACAAGAGCGTGCCGGGCTCCAGCACGAGTTGCACTTTGGAATGGCCAACTTGAACCCTAGTAGATCTGAGTCTTAGTGGGAATACTGGTTGCAGACCTGGTGCGGAGCGGCCCTTCCCTGGCTTCACCTGCAGAATGTTTCCTCCACAGTTCAACCCGAGCACTGTCCGTCTCTGTTCAGCGCGTTGCCAGAATGAAAACTTGAGCTTTTGACTTTTTGCTCTTTTGTTTTGTTTCTTAAAGGTTGTATCATTTTTTTTCTTTTTTTTTTTTTACAAGTTGCCTGAGAGCTCCGTTTCAGTAGTTCCATCTAGCTTGCCGAACCTCTTCAGCGCCAACTTTCTTAGCACGTGTAGCTCCTCTTGATGAGGAGGAGCTTCAGGGAGAGCTTCCACTGGCTGGTCTTCAGGACCACTGGCTTTATTCCTGAGCTGTGTCACGTGGACAAGCAGTTGCTAGCTTAGGGTGAGCAGGGAGACCTCCTGCCTCGTGCTCAGGTACCGTCCCTCCTGGAGAAGGAGGTGGTGCTGGACCTGGTGCCCCATCCTCCTGGAGATGGGGAGATCCCCGACGCACTGTTGTCCAAACTTGAAGCGAACGAAGGGGCGTTGCACCCGTCAAATGCCAGTTTCATTTTGTTAGTGCTGTTTGTAGGAAATCCTTGACTATTTATCTGTATATAAACCTGTTTCCATAAGCCTCCGTGGCGTCCCATGGGGTGTAGATTTCTGCTGATTCCACGCAGTGACGTTGTAGAGCCGCGTTACCTTTTTAGTCTTCTTTCTAGATTTGTAATATATAATTTTTTTTTTTTTAAACTGCTTTAGATATTAGCGCTCATAGTGTTCTTAAAACGTGATGCTCTGGGCTCGGGGGGAGCGCAGCCTGCGGTCAGAAAATGGGAGAAACGCCGAGTCCTGTGGCTGAGGAGTCCAAGCCCTCCGTGCCAGCCGGCAGGCACTGGTGTACCCCAGCAGGTATCCCTGTCCCGTCTCCAAAAAAGCACGTGGAGGGACACCAGCGTGCTTGGAGGGGCTTCTGTCAGAGCATCCACGTACGCCCCTTGAGAGAGGGACGTGCTTCCCTCGGTTGGTTTGAGCCCTTCGTCCGTCCCGTGTCCTGGACATTTCCAGAGATCAGGAAACGCGAGTTCACCGCAGGTTTTTCCACCTGGTGCGATGGGATGTTGGCGTCGCGTTTGCTGGGAGGCTCTTGCAGGGGGACCGGGGAGGTTTCTGAGGCCCCGGCCTCGTGTCAGTAATTCTGGATGCTGTTGAAATACGCGTTAATCTCGGAGCACTGAAACGTAACCCCCCTCCCCAGCGCAAGTGTTCGTAGTGTAAGGTCGGTATAAACTTCACACGCTTCGTCATTCAGCGCCGCTTCTCTGTCTTATAGTGGAAATCATCTAGTTTGTAGTGCATCATTACACCAACAGCTGCTTAAAATACCCTGGAAGGAACGCAGGGGTTAGCTCGCGAGGTGGCAGGGACCCGTCGCTGTTCCAGCCCTGCCAGAGCCGGGTCTGCTCCTCCAGGAGCTTCACCCGGCACTCGGCAAGCCTGAAATTCCCGTTTCCTTCCAAGAAGCTGCTTTCATGAGGAGCAGAAGCCGTGTGAGGGAAGCTGTCTGTCTCTGACGTTTGCACAAGCCAAATGCCATAAACCTGGAAGAGAAACCTTCGTTTGGAAACCGAACGCCAACGCGACGTGCAGGGTTGGTCCGAGGAGAGACGCTGGGGGTTTCTGGTGGTTATAAATATGTACGTGTGTAGAGGAAGCTCCTCTATGAACCGGCCCTTGGGTCCCGAGTGCCGTCGTCTCCTCTGCTCCCTGTCCCCCCCACCCCGTCAGCGGTTGCTTGTCGTACCCTTCCAAAAATCCAAGCATCTACTTGAATTCCTCGAGCAGCCCCTTGTCTCCGGCCGGAGCTGGGCTTTGCCAGCTCCAGCTTTCCTCGGAGGAGGAAAACGAGGGGGTCAGAGGCCATCCCTGGGGTGGCTCGGGCTCGTGCGGGCTGGCACGTGGGGTGTTTTGGTGTGGGTGATGCGCTCGTTGCTGGAGGGGTGATAAAACACGTTGATTGGTTTGGTTTCTTTTTTTTTGTCCTTATCCTCGTTTTCACCACGTTGTTCTCTCCGGAGTGGGACTCGGTGGGCTCACAACCCGCGCTGTGGGCTTCGCGTTGCATCATGTGTGTATGTATGTATATATGCACATATGTATATATTTATACAACAGGCGTGCACCTCGTACTTGCTGCTGTTTTTATTTTGGTGGTAAAAACGTGACTGTTTGGCTCAAAGTCCTGCCATGACCTCTCAGCGGGTTTCCGTGCGTCCAGAATTGTGCTTTTTTCCTTCACGGCTGCGGGTGGGGGAAAGAAACCAAACCAGACCCGTCGAGTTGAGCGACCGGCGAAGGGGAACGGTGGGAAAGATCCTGTTGTATAAATCACCGGGTGGCAGCGGTTGGGAGAGCAGAGCTGTTTGGGAAGGAAAAGCAATTTTTTTTTTTTTTTTTACTCCCGATTCCTCCCTCCCCGTGAGTTTGCTCTTGAACAACGCGGCGCGTTGGCACAGCCTGGCCCGGCGACTCTGTTGGCAACAACTCCCGAGTTGTTGCTGCTCGGGAGTTACTACGAGGTGTAACGCCGAGCTCCGGCGGGGCTCGGTGTAAAGACGCGAGGGTCGTGGCCAACGTAGGGCGTGTGAGAAGCACCAGGCCACCGCCGGCAGCGGCCCCTCCACGGGCTGGTCCTTCCAGGGCTCAACATCCCTTCCATGGACCTTCCATGGACCCGCCATCCAAAGCACGGTGGAGGGGGCGGTTCTGCTTTGCGGGGAGATTCCTTTCTCGCTGACGCGTTGGAGGTTCTGCTTGTGTCCCTCACTGTAGATGACCTCCGAGGTTGGCCGTGACCGCCGCCGTTCCTTCCCTCCGCTCGTCCCCACCTTCGCCCGCTCCCGTGGGGCTGGGTGCGGGTGGGTCGCAGCCATCCGGGAGGTTCCTACTCATGTTGCATGTGAGCAAGGCCCTGAATTAAGGAATTCCTGGTGGGGTTTGGGTGTATTTGGCCTCTCCACGGAGCTGGAGGAGGCCGGGAGAGAAGGTGTTTGCACTGCACTTCAACTGGGGCGGGAGGGAGGGAGGGAAGGGGGGGGCCCATCTTTAAAAAAGAAAAAAAACCTGTAAAAAAAAAAAAAAAACCCAAACCCACAATGGAAGTATAAATGCATCTGAAAAGCAATTATAATATAGACATATATATATTTTGTTATGTTACTAAAGGACCATACTTTGAGCTGTATGTAAGTAGATGTGGCTGTCTGTGGATTGTAACACTCGATACTACTGAGCTCCTGTACATACCCGCGGCGACGGCAGAGGGAATTATTTTCTGTTTTAGCATGGTGATTTGTGTGTTGTACGTCGGAATATCAACTCAAATAAAGGTTGCTAAGTTATCTGAGACCACTGTTGTAAAATAAATGTTTTCAATGCAGAAAAACGCTCGCCGCCTTCTTCCTTTCCCAGCCCGCCCGTCGCGAGGGGAAGGGTCTGCGTGGCCGAGGGTCTTGGAGCAGCCTGGGTGGGACCTGGGGGAGGTCTTGGGTCTCCTGGTGTCCCCCCAGACGGGCGCGTCGCTCTGTGTGTCCCGGTGATGGGTGCGGGGTCATGGGGGCAGGTTCTGCGGCGGCTCCCTGCAGCCCTGACGTGGGGTCCCTGCTGCTTTTTGAGTGTTGAAGGCCAAAGGTTTTATCCGACGCTGGACCACAGCAGGTATTTGGGGTGTAAATACAAGTTCTTGTGGGCGGGCGGTGTGAGAAATGGTTGGAGGGCAGTGGGGAAGGGGCTGCCTGCTCCGGCCGGGCTGGGGTCTGGCTGGCTGCACTGGAAACACCCTTTTGTGGACAAGGCGACGGCGCCAGAGACAGGTTTTGCTCCTGGTGCTGCCGGTGGAGAGAGAGAAGCGAAGAGGAGTGGGAGATGTGCTGAAGCTGTGAGGAGACGGGTTCCCAAGCCATGGGGAGGAGAGGCTGCTCCCGCTGCGTGGTGGCACCAGCGGCTTTTCTTACCCAGCTTCCCGGAGACCCCGCGTTTCAGAGAGGTTAGTTCTGCGCTGGCTGGAAATCCACCAGGAGGAGGTAAGGAACCAGGTAAGCGTTAAATTGTGGCGTTCCAGCTGGGGCAGCTGCCTCCGGTCACCCTCCGAGCCATGCCCTGGAGCCACCACAACAGGGCACGTGGGTGGCTTTGGGCAGACCCAGCAAGGGCTCCCACCACACCATGGCCAGGGGGGGTTAGCCGCGGCTGGGGGGCCTGGCAGGAGCGCAGGCAGGGCGCAGGCAGCCAAACGCTCCCACCCGCAGCCTGAGGTTGGACACGGCCAAGCCCTTTTGGCTGCGTTTTCCAGGGAGGAGGCGTCCCGTCATCGGGCAGCCTCTGGTGTGGTTGGCTGAGGGATGGAGTGTGGTGGGTCTGGCTCTTTAGATGAAGCGACATTTCCTCTTGGAGACTTTGGGTTATTTTTTTCTTGATTGCTTGTCCCTCCTAACGAGTTCAACCTCTTCACTTGTCACTTTGGGGTTTGTATTACGGGCTACTTGTATGTAAGAATTTCACCTTCACCCCAACTCAAGATGAAACCTGGTCCCTGTATGTGGCCGTTCATCATGGGCCAGCTCCTGGCTCCCACCCCGTGGCCAGGCCGGGGGCTCCTACAGCTCCTGCCTCTGCACCTTCCCTTTCCCTTTGCTTTGAAACGCTGAATACAAAGAGTGGCCTCTGTGGAGATGGCTGAAGGATGCTCTGCCCATGTGCCACCAGCTGAAGGACACCAGCAGCATGTCTTTGGCTCACCCCAGCTGGCACAAGCTGGAGCTTGTGCTCTCAGGAACTGTGGGAGTGAAGATTGGAGGGTTGCTGATGAGCAGGAGGAGAGCCAGAGATTGAGGTTCTTCTCCAGGCTTTATGGACCACTCTGAGCTGTCCTGTGAGCTGGAGGGACCGCAGAGGAAGGGGCTGAAGGGCAGGGGAGAAGACGCAGCATCATGGGGCCAGGGCTGGAGCAGTCACTCCCTGAAGCTCAGCTCATCAACCCTGAGCTTCTGTGACCTCACTTGGAAAAAGTTCTGCTGAGCTGAGGGAGAAGAGCTGCTGGGGCTGAGAAGACCCTTGGGAAGGCCGGACTGTGGGATGCAGGATCAGGTGAGGTTGGGTTCACCAAGCCAAGTCCAAGATGTTCAGTTTGGGCACGTTCCTCACCCCTTCCCCTGCGCTCTTGTCTCTGCACACTCTGATCTTTCATCTTGATTTCTGTCCTAACCCTGCTGTCCCCGGGCTGCCAGAGGGTCCTGCCTGGCCCCGTGCCCACCCCTGCTCGGTCACCCAGGGCTGGGATGGCCGAGCTGGCCCTGGAGAGGGAATGCTGAGGACCCCACGGTTTGCATGGCCCCGGGACCCTTCTCCTCCTTTCCCCAGGGGCTGCAGCAGGACAACAACCCCCCCACCATGACGGGCTGTGCCTGGAGCCTTCCCCAAACCCGGTGCAGCTCTGCCTGCCCCAGCGCTGCAGCCGGAACGGCTGTGGGAGGGGATTGAGGAGCTGGGGGGTCCCTGCCCCAGTGCAGGACACAGCATCAAGAGGGAGGGGGTTGGGATGCTCCTGCTGCTGATGCACAGCGGGGAAAGCTCTTAGACAGACGCTCGTCGTCTTCTGAGAGCCACCCAGCTCAGCTTCCATCAAACCTCATGCCCAGCCACCAGCTGGGACACTAAAAGGCACAAAATTGCCGCAGGGCTGCGAAGTGGCAGCTGTTGGAGCCGCTTGAAGGAACACTGGTGGAGGAAGAAGCTCGGTTGGGTCTCGGGGTGCAAATCCCAGCCCGGGCCTTGGAGCAAACCTCCTTTGTAAAAGCCGCGTCTGCCCCAGGAGGGCTCTGGGGCCAAGGCCACGGGGGTCGCTGGCACCCACGGGTGGTGCTGGGTCCCTTGGAGGGCAGGAGGAGCCGCCAAGTCACTGTCCTCCCCCTCCAGAAATCCTCCCCTTCCTTCTCCTCGCAGCCAGTCTGGGGGCCTCAGCTCACCAGTCCCAGACCCCCTCCTGCCCCCAGTTTTCTGGAGAAGGTTAAAAATGCTTCTGAGCCACTCCGGCTGCCTCGGGCTGGGTGTAATTGCCTCTGGTTTGACAAACTGCTCCTCCCTTTCCCTGCAGTAATTACGGCTTTTATGGATTTCTTACTTTTTTTTTTTTTTTTTGGCATGATGGGAGAATAATGCACCTTTACAGGAAAAAGCCCCAACCCAGCCCCCAGAGCGGTCACGGCGCATCAGCAGTGGAAGGAGAAGCCTTGTCCTGTGGAAGCACCAGCTTCAGAGAAGATCGGACTGCGTTTGAGAGACCCAAGACTATTCCCCAGGGCGTTTTTGGTTGTCAGCGCTGGAGCTGCTGCGAGTGTGGGCCTGGAAGGAGGATGAGGAGGGCGAGGAACGTCTGGGGACCCTGTGAGATGCTGGTGTCTGGCTGCTTGGGTGAGGTGATGGCAATGGGGTCACGGGTGATGGTGGTGGGCTCATGGGCGATGGCAACGAGCTTGTGGGTGATGGTGATGGACTCGCAGGTGATGCTGACCCCTCACAGGCTACTGATGAGCTCTGGTGGGACACCATCACCGATGCCACCTCCCAAACCAACTCCAGACCCTCTTGCAGCACGCGCTGCCCCATCCTGATGCCGGGAGCTGTTTGTGCAACCTCCCTTCTTACTGTGCGGTGAATGGTGGCTTTTCACATGACATGCACATGTCCTGTGCTTCCATGGCAGCTGAGTGGGGCAGCTCATGCCTCTGCCACCCAGGGAACAACTTCCTCGGGTGGCAGAGGCACAAACTGCCCCACTCAGACTGTTTTACCCTGGCTTGATGCATTTGGGATTGCTCCAGTGTTTTGGGAGAGACCTGCTTTGGGTCCATGGGTGGTGGGTAGGGACTGAGCAGCTCTGGGAGGGGAGAAGATGCTCAATACCCACAGTTGCTGCAACATCAGGACATCAAAGCATTCCCAAAACCCGTACCTGCCAAGGGGGTGCATCCAGAGGGCTCCAACTCAGAGATTTCCCCCACCCAAGATGGGAGCAGAGGAAAGGGCTGGGGTGGGACACACGAGCACAGCAGCGGGGCAGGTGCGAGGGTGAATTTAATGCACAACAGCGAGAGCAACACGCGGGACATGGAGACGGGGACCCCGCTGGGCAAGGGGGTGGTTGTCCCTGGGCATGTCTCCAGCCCTCCCCATCTCCTCTCTGCCCTGGCCACTCGCTATGGGGTTGGTCTCCTTCATGTCCACCCGTCCCCCTCCCTCCCAAAAGGACCCTCCCCTCATTTTCCTATACTCTGCAGCAAGAGCTTATTGCTGAGCGCCTTCTGGGCCAGTCTCTCCTCCCGGGACATCTCCAGGAACTCGCGCAGGAGGTGGAAGGTGAGATCCAACGAGTTGGGTTTGCCGTCTCGCCTCTTGCCGCTCTGCAGCGCCCGTGGGGCGCGGGGGGCCGCGGGGGGCTCTGCCCCATGGGCTTGGCACAGTCTTTGGGGCCGGAGGCCGGTGGCGGGGATCGGGGGGCGCGGGGCTCCCGGCCAGGGCTCCCAGATGGGTTGGGGGGCCAAGGTCAGCCTTCGGGATGGGCCCCGGGGCCACTGCAGGGGCGAGCAGGTCTCCGAGGGCAGGAAGAGCAGGACGAGGACAGAGGCAGCTGAAATCATCCTGACCCGCATCGCAGCCGCTCCAGGGCCAGACACCTGCAAGACACCCCCCCCTGCCAGCCAGCCCACCCCGGACCCCCCACATCCCCCCCGCTGCGGTCAGAGGGCAACCGAGGGGCTTCACACCCAAAGGAGCCCCCGCCCCA
>JAVSBS010002942.1:0-21161 GCA_033124195.1 Coracias cyanogaster
TGATGTCCCAAGCTAAGGATGCAGGGTTCAGGATGAGGGTGTGTACTTAAAAAGTAAAGCATGTGCTGCCACTAGCTTCACTGCTATGATATCCAACCAAGACAGATTAAAAACTAGCTTGGTTATGTCTACACATGCTGCAATTAGTGCATCTTGATGTTGTGCAGACAGGCAGTTTATCAAGCTCAGGTATGCTCTTATAGTCAAGCTTTCTGACACTGCATCTCTGTAACTCATGTCTCAGCGGGCAAATCCTAATATGGCCAGCAATGCAGCTAACTGAGTTACATTCTTCTACACCTGTACAAAGGCCTGTATGTGCTTATAGGGGAACTTTCCCATTAATTTTGAAGAACTTTTAAAGACATAAGGAAACATGTTTATTAACCTCCTGGAGTCTAAACTTTCTGTAAATTGCAGTGTATTTGGCAGCTAACAAGATTGCTTTAAGTTAGTACACATACAAGGAGGTGTATGGTTTGTTTGTTTTTTCATTTTTACCTTGGCAGGAATTTTAGCAGGATGATTTTCTAGAATTAACCTCTTCAAGTGAAGAATCCAAAGGCGCTTGTCTTGCTGTGACTTTGCCTAGTAAAAAAATTGTAGCACCATGAGAAAATGCATTACCGTGCTATGCAAGGTCAGGAATAGCATATGGTCATCAGTGGGCAGGGACATTTCTGTCATACCTGGACAGTATGTTGCATCTTGGGATTTTTGTAGTGGAAGACACTAAAGCTAAGTGGTTCCTTTGGTATTACTTCAACAAGCATCAGGTTTCCACACTGTGAGAAAGAGAGGCAACAATGTGAATCATGGAGGAGTTTTGGGGAGACCGAGAGACAGCACTTTACCACCTGCTCTCCAACATACCAGTATGTGAGCTTTGTATACGAACATTTCATCTCTCTTTTTTGTAATTAGCAGCAGCTTGTCAAAGAGGAACAATGTGCGCTCATTTTTGGCTCGCTGAATGCGAAATGTTCCTTCTAAAACCAGCTCCCCGTAACTCGTGAGGTCTGGCCCTTTCCAGTTAGTGAGCAAACTCTGTATCTCCTGCAACAAATCAAAGAAGAACAACCAATATTCATTTCAGAGATCTTACTGAAATGAAGACTTAAACAATCTGACAAGGCCATTCCCATTCTCCTATATAACGTTCAGCATCCAACAGTGGAAAATCTTGATGCAACAGTACTGAGGCTGCTAGGTTATGTGCGACATTGCAGCCAGGTGCTTGGAGGCCTATCGCTAAGCCCAGACCAAAGCATGCTCTCCTGAATACTGGTTACTGCCTCTGTTTGGACCCAGCAGAGCCCTGAGCTCCCTGAGGCAGCCTGTAATTGAAGTGCACAACCTCATTTCCCCAGACTCGCAGAGATGGAAAATGGTCTGTAATTCAGTCACCCGTCTCTCTCGTGCCTGCTACCCTCTCTTCTCTATGTCCCTAACCACTCTCTCTTAACATTTCTCTCTCACTCTGGGTATCCTCCTGAAGTTTTGTGGTCCCATATGAATTATAATACTGTGTCCATGTCCTGGAGAAACGTCTAAGCACGTCTTCACAAGCCTGTGTCACTTAGCTGTGGCTATTCTTGTTTTCTTGATTTGCTCATTTTTTCTGTCAGTGGCAATGACATAGGACTTAAGAACAGGACAGCAAATTCTAAGAGCAGACTAAACCTTAGCTAGAGAAATTGTTAAAAACATTAATCAGACTTCAAACTTGGCAGCATTAGCAAAGCAGGGACAGAGTTTCTCATCCTACACTAGTCTCTCTAGGACATTACACTTTAATACAGCATTCAGCTAGAAAACATCTCAGTACATTTGAGGCACAAATGCAGCCTAGAGCATTCTCAGGAAGAAAACCCCAAAGCAGCACACCTTGATCTATACGCAAGACTTATAAAAAACTTAACCAATCAACCAAACAAAAACCACCAAAAAAACCCCCATAACAAATGAAAAAAAAAGTTGCATTTTATCAAATCTTTCCAGGAGCTTGTAAATAAGTCAGGGTACAGCACAGGGATCAAGTCCACCACTGTTGAGGGAAACGTCGTGCAGGAACTGTTGTCACAGTACTTGCAGCATTAGAGACTGGATGGCAGTGGCTCACAGAAGACCTGCCCATATGGCAGCAGAAGTAGATTTTACTTTTTTAAAGGATAACTATGAACATAAACATTTTCTACAGCCCTATAATGTGCCAGCTGAGCTCAATAAATTAAAAAAAAATATTTTTTTTCCCAAAAGCGTTTAACTCTCTTTGTTGCCAAATATTACTGGTTATCATTACTCAGATTTCTAGCAGGCTGTTGTTAAAAGTCATTAGCATGCATTTCCAGCAATGTATGGCAAAGGTTACACTGCTGCAGGCAAGACATTATCAAATGTAACTTTATTCTCCCTACACGAAAATAACAACCACAAAAACCCACAAAAAATGAGGGCAAATAAGTTGCTTTTATGTTGAAAAGAATAAAAGGGACAAAGAACAACATTACATAGATTTCTGGAATGGTATAAACCTACTATTCCCTTTTATAAACTATACACTCGCCACCTACCCCCCCAGTTTTTTTAAAGCAGTATAAATACTGCTGATGAAAATGTAATGTAAAATCATGATTCACTGGGAATTTTGAAACAGAATGAAAGCCCTGTAAAAAGTCTACAAAAGAGCTTGCTCCCAATGCCAAAAGTTACTCAGGGTGTAGCTTTTGTTTTCTCCTCAAAAATTCTTCATTTGAAGCAAAGTTAACCTTTTTCTAACTATCATGTTTCTAGGTTTATACTTTTCACAAAGCAACTGATAATGAATCTTCAAAAGCCCAAGAGGAAAGTACTTAAATAAGAAGAAGCACAAGAATTGCCTCAGAACAAAAATTAATCAGTACAAAGGGAAGAAATCGGAAACCACAGAATTTCTGAACAAAGCCATGCCCTAGGGTTGTACAGCAGTGCTGTACAGTTGAGGGAAAGGAAGAAAGAAAAGTTATCTTAAGTTCCATATTCCTGCAAAATAAATGCTTTACAGGATGCTGCTTGTAGGGTAGAGATGTCTGAGATTTTCCTGCAGCAGCTATGACCATGGTTTCTAAGATCAAACAGCCACAGGCATACTCAACAAGAGTCTAAATTATGACTGACAAAGATTGAAAGAGAAGATAAACTAAAAAATGTTAATGGCACGTATATGGACACAAACAGCTCACACTCATAAAATCTCTTTGGGAACTCACTTGGAGCCTGATGGCATGTTCATGTTTCCTCTTCATGTCATTTATATGCCATGCCACTCTCTGCATCGTATCTATAGCATCCAGCACCACATCATAGCCCTCCGTGTCCTTGTCAAGGTGGTTTTCTATTTCCTAAAATGTAGTGGGAGGAAATGTCCTGTTATTTCTAAATCAATTTTCCCAGATGGATGCAATACTGTGTTTTTATCTGTACTATTTTGTCTTTGCAATGTGATTGCTCAAATGTAATGCTCCTGCCTTTGTTACTACTGCATATTGTTATCAATTTGAATAACAGAAAATGACAAACAAAGCCAAACCTTTGTAGTCTATTTAGCAGTGACTATACTTGCAGCAGCCAATGTGAGCAGAGAGGCACAGAAAGAAAGTGCAGCACACTGATAGGAGACCTTTTCAGAGAGCTTTCTTAAAATGCAGAATGTATCTACACACGTACAGAACCCTGGTAGAATTACGCTAAGCATTACTTTAGAGCTGGAGAGCAGAAAAGCACCAGACATTTTAAATAAGGATCAGTGTCTTTACACTTCACTAGAACATGACTCTCTAATAGGAAACATATGTGGAAAACATTAACAATAAAGCAGGAATTTCCAAAACTTGCTTAACCACAGAACATGGAAAGAGTTCTTACTTCCTCAGTCATTCCTCTACACAAAATTCTTACCAATCAGGGTGTTTATATGTATTTAGTCCTCCTTTCAACCACCCCCAGCATTGCAACATGTTGGAAAATGCTGTTTCTCATGGGAATAACAAATTCGTGTACAGAAGTGTTTAATCATGACAAGAATCCTTCAGACAACTTCAGAATTATAGGTCAGGTTTTTTGTTTGGTTTTTTAAAGCCAGTTATTTGGATGCACAAGCTGATTCAATGTGTCTAAAACAATTCCCATAAATTCCCCATTCCAAATATATGCATATGCTGTGAAACAATAAAGACAGAGTCTCCATATGTGGAAATCAAACACCCTCAAAAGAAACCCAGAACCATCAGCCTTCTCATCAGCATCAAGAACTTCAATGTCCCCTAATTTCTAATCCATCCATTTCTAATGGATGCTTACGTGCAAAAGCAGGTGATACTTGAGGATGCGCTGGACAGGTTTCAAGAGATAGGAGCCCAAGGGCAGAGAATGCTGCAGCGCTTCTTGCCGCTCTCTGAAGAACTTGGCTAGTGCCTTGTTCCTCATGCACTCTGTCAACACAGCCACTGACCTGGAAACATCAAAACATAGCATTAAGACCCTTTGTCTTCATAAGTCTGTAGGCAAAGTTGAGATTTGTTTCTTTCTTTCCTTGTAAAAAGGGGCAGCAGGATCCCAATTCAATCACTGATGTTTTGTTGTGGGTTTTTTGTTGGTTTTTTTTTGGTTGTTTGGGTTTGGTTTTTTTTAAATAATGTCATCATTAAAAAAAAATTATAATTTAGTTATCATTTCATTTGATATACAACCATTCTCTCTTACTGGCAATCACATATTGGGAGCAATGCAGAATAAGACCATAATTTTCTAAAGGACAATAATACCAGTGAAAGATAAGAAGAGTCAAAATAAAACTTCAGATTTGGGTTGGTTTTTTTTTTGGGTTTTTTTTTTTTTTTTTTTTTTTGAGAAAAAAGGTAAACTCCTTGATCCTCTCTCCACTTTGGAGGGGAGTAAGAGCACTAATTTTTTTTGTATAGCATGTAACTTGCATTACATAAACAGGTGATGGCATAAGTGAAAAACGGGAAACCAGTATTCCTACCTTGGGTAGTTGGTGCAGTACTGCGTATATATGTGGAAATCTTCACTCTGTGTGGGGAGGAAAGAGGTACATATGTTCAGATTTTGTCAATCTAGCAGCTAACACATGGGCAAGATAAAGATTATGGCATCAAGACAAAACCTCCTCCAGTTCCTGATCAGTGAATAATCCTAATACTACCAGAAACCTATGCACTGAATTTCATTTTTTTCTTTTTTGAGGGTATTTTTCCATTATTTAAAGGAAAAATCAAGGAAGCCTACACAAAGATAAAGCAAGCAGCTTTGCAACAGAGCCTCCAAGGTCCTTTAAAATAATCTATGCATCTTAAAAAACCAAACAGAAACAAAACCACAAAAAAACACCACCATACACACCCCCTTCAAACAACTGCCTTGCATATACCTTGTTTTGTGTGGATAAAGCAC
Source organism: Coracias cyanogaster (assembly GCA_033124195.1). Taxonomy (NCBI): domain Eukaryota; kingdom Metazoa; phylum Chordata; class Aves; order Coraciiformes; family Coraciidae; genus Coracias; species Coracias cyanogaster. The sequence goes on from JAVSBS010002942.1 coordinate 5,452, forward strand.
ATAGCTATATAGTGGCTGAAGTTAGTTTTGCAGGTTATGTTCAGTGTGTGATTTTCAAACAACTATAAATACTTTCACATTTGAGCACAGTCTAAGCATGAAAATTAGAAACCACAGAAGTGATGTTTTTTTAAAGTAAATTATGACTCCATTAAAGTCGAAAGTTATTATCCAAACAAGTTGCAACTCGATTTGGGTGGGTTTCCACACTTGCCTGTCACAGTGAAATTGCCCACACTTAATTCTGACAAGCTTCTTAAAGCAAATGCTTGAGTTTCATTTCCTCCTTGGCCTAAGATTTTTTTTCTTAATCATTATCATTTAATTCTATGTGAAAGCAGGTTTCCAGAAACATTCCCATGTGTTTTAAGTTCACATCTGCTTATCAACTTCTATCCCAAATAACATGCAATTTCTGAAGCTTGCTGGAGACCTAAAGACCAAGAAAGTATTGCAGAACTTCAAAGTGCTCCTAAAATCAATTACCTTTTCTTTCCTGAGCCCTAGACCAATATAAAGCAATCCTCCAGTAGTAAAAAAGAGGCCAGTTTCCACTTGAAGCATCTTCAGAATGAACTCTGGCATTCTGCAGCCCAATAGCTGTGCTCCACAAGGGGTAGTCTCCTGGAGGTAGTCATTGGTGGGAGGTAGTCTTTGGTGAAAGGCAAGACCAAATATCTGCCTTCACAGAAGGCAACAGTGTTCCAAGGACCAACACCACTTGGGGATAGGGCTGATGCAGGCTGCGGCTTTTGTTTCTTATTGTTGGGGTTTGTTGGGTCAGGGTTTTTTTGTGTAATGTGGGTTTTTGTGTTTGTTTTGGTTTTTTTTTATTTAACCATTCAGCAGAAAGAGCCAGCTCTGGCAGTATTCTTCCCCATTTCCAGCAGCACTGTTCCCTTCCCCCTGTCACAGGGGTAAAGCAGGTTGCATCATTCGTTTCTCTAATGACCAGCGATTCATAAGGGCCCCTTACAACACAGAGTGCTACTCCACATGAGTACAAGTCACTGCAATCCAGTATTTCTTACTGGATTTCAGTATTAACTGTTCTGAAAAAAGACCCATTAAAACAAAAACAAACAAAGAAAAAAAACCAAAAACAAACAAACAACTTGACCAGGCGTTTCCTGAGGGGACTGTGACCCCCATTTTCTGGCTAGTGTGCTGTAAACTTATTAAACTGCTCTTACCTTAGAAACCAACCAACTAAATGTAGCCTAGACACAAATACAGTTAAATGATTTAGCTTGGTCTTTCAGACTAATTTTGCTGTCGCAGCTGGTTTTATGGCAGTGTACCTGTGCCCCATGTCCACACCCAGAGACAGCAAACTTGTGTCATAACCTGTCCATGTCCACATTTGGACACCCCAGCCACACCTCCAAACCCTCTCTGCTCAGGCAAAGAATTAACAAAGCTCAGAGCACCGCAGATACTACAACTGTGTAATTTTCTACAGCAATCACTACCAAACTAGTTAGCACTCATAATAAGCCAGGGTGCTTAACAGAGAGCATTAGGATGAAATTCAGTACAACAAAGAAAAGTGATTTTATATATGCATATATTAATACAATAGTTTTGTTTAGGGGCTTTTTAGTATAAATTGTAGTATATTCCCATGACTACAATCACACAACAGTGCAATTTAAGTAATTACCTCAGAAGCAAAGTGCAGAACATTTTGTGCCAGTTTTTTTAAAGAATTTGTGTGTGTGTATATATTCTAGTTATAAGTATAGTCAAATGATTGTTCTGTTTTTCAAACAGAAAAAGAAAGGAATGTCTGTTGTGAAATTTTAACAAATGGAAGTATAATCTTTAAAACACCCAAGGCCAAACATTTCAGGGTTTCAGAGTAGACTGAGTGCACATTACCCACAAAATTGAAAGCAAGCTTGAAATCCCCAGGAGCCTTTTCACACGCTTCCACTTTGGGGTTTGCTTTGCATTTTTTTGAGTCAGGAGGTAGGGTGTGGTTTGTTGTTTCTTTTTTTTTTTTAACACAAGGTCAAAACTATTTTCTATGGGATTTTTGGTTTTGAAAGAATGTTAGTCTAACCATTAACCAGAACAACAGGAAAAAAAAAGTTCCTTACGCCCTCAACATCTCTAAAAACTTTAAGATCGGTTTCACAATCATCCCTGCTTTCGGAACAGACAAGACAAGACTCCAAATTTCATATTGCACTTACATGTGTACATGCTTCATTGCGCCACAGCTCATTTAATCAAATGAAACCATCAGAGAGCATTTACTTTTACCAAGCTATGCAAGCACACTTCCAGTAGAAAGTCAATTGCATATATTTTGCCTCTGGAATTAGATCGTTCATAGGCACTCAAACTTATGACGCTGGTATGAATCAACATTAAACACCTTGCCGAGCCATCATCAGGATTCATGTGAACACATTGGGAGAGTGGCCAAGAGAGGCACTTCCAAGACAGGCTCTTCCTAAGCCTGAGTAAAGAAGCTGCTCTACTCAGGATGCACAGTCAAAGAATAGACCTTGAGTTCACATTTCCATCTAGTCTTCTCTGCTTCACAGTAGACTCCCCAGAGTGAGCACTGTATTACTGGGAGCATATCAGGACACAAGCTGTACAGGCTAAAGCCAAGGCTTTGAACTACGTTCAGAAGCAGCAGGAAAAAAAACCAGGAAAAAGATGGATTTAGACAATCTTAACATTACTCAGCTTGGAAGTTTTGTTCACCTCAACTGTCTTCAAACTAGATTAAAAATTATCTCTGCAGGAAGACAGGAATTTCTCCAGAGAACTTTTTTAATTGAATCCCAAAGCTAGTGTGGTAGAGGGTGCAAAAACTGAGACCCAAGCCAAGAGTTCATCCGCACTGACTGCAACTCACCCTGAAGAACAAAGCCAAGTGCAAGCTGATCCTAGCTATACTTAGCTTGTCCCTTGCTGCTGAATCAATTCACTGAATGTCTCTCCTCTACATGAAGTGCCAAGCACATGGCTAGACCCCTGATCTTCTCTCAACTCTTGGTGCACTGTGCTTTTTTACAGCCATAAAAGGAACTTTAAAAGAAAATGGAGACTGAGAAAATGAGCTGAGTCAGAGTGTAAACTGAAGCCAACTGCCTGGATCTCCTCTTCATTAACGAGATGTTAGATTAGGGTAATTCTCCCTTTCCCCTTGGTTAAGCTGTTGGTGTATCTTTCAGAAAACATATGTTCTGAATTTCTGGGGTGCTGAGTGAGAAGAGCAACATGCCAGAATTAAGCTGTCCTTTACGACAACTCACTTAAATGTAAATGTGTGGAATACTGAAGTCAATCTTCGAATTAACATTGGCATCATTACTATGAAAATGAAAGACTGAGTTGGCAAGAAGACTTATAAACAATCCTTTATGCGAATAATTAAGCTATAGCTAAGCTTGCACTAGAACCCTTTTATCAGCTGCCGATTCTAGTTACCAGAAAAATGTCTCCAAGACATTTAACATACTAGAGTTAATACAATTCCTCTAGACAAAGAGGCAGGATCAGAGCTGGTAGAAACTAAACTAGTCCATCACTGTCTCTCAATGGCACATTATTTCCACGCAGCAGCCATCCCACACAGTTTAAACAAATACCTCTGCGTTCCATCTGCACCTTGGAGCAGAAAGGTCATGACCAGATAGCAGGTTTTTAAAAAGAGTGCTTCTCTGCATTTGAGTCTATTTGCCTTTGAGTTACTAATGAATTAAAATATCTGGGAGCTGAGAGATTTAATACAGTGTGGCAAGTTGTTATTAAATATTTCTATTTACATAAAGTCATAGCTTTGCATGCTTATTTTATCTGTTGCTTTTATGTTACTACCTAGTTTACATTAAAGACATCTTGCTGAAGTTAACAAACAGGAGCAAAACATCTGCCATTTTAGGAGCTATTTACTTTGGGCACCCAGCAAAACAAATGTTAAGATAAAGAGTCAAATGCAGAATTATGAGGTTTTGTTCAAAGTGTGCTAATTTGATTTGATGATCCTTACTCTATTTCCCTTGAAAGTAAAAGGTGCAAGGCTGTTTCCTACTGAAGCATGAAAGTTATACACAAGAAACACAGTGATGTATGATTGTGAGAGGGAAGTATAAGATGCTGTACAGAAAATTTTACTGAGCAAAACCAAATGATTAATTCAAGTTCAAAGAAACAATTCATCAAATATGGTCCAAAACTAGATCTTACAAAATGAAGCTCCCTAGATGTTTTCACAAATAGTAAACATTTTAGTTCCAACAAGCGCCAGAGGTACTTTAACCATAACTGTTCTGTTATACACACAAACCAACTTTTGTCATTTCCCCAAATCCTGAAGAAATGGCTGTTAATTTAAGTTACTGAGCTTCATTAAATGCAAAAAGTAAACACAGTACGTACAGTGAAAATTTGACGAAACATTTAAATCCTCAACAACTACAATATTGCAGCTGAATCAGCAGGGTGAAAAAAACAGCACTAGAGCCAGAGCTCATGTAACCTAAGCGTAGTTCCACTGGAAGTATTAAAGAAGCTCTAGTGGAGCTACATCCATTAGCTAAGGCTGTGAGCCATGACTTCAACATGATATTATCCCCATGCTTAAGTCATGGTGAAGATCTAGCACACCCAAACCAATCAAACAATAAATGGCCAAAGTTCTATAAGACTTGAAGGACTGCATACTGCCAAAAAAGGCAGTTTTATTTCCACTACCCAATGCTGGGAAGACACAAGCAATCAAGAATGCACAACTGGAGTCTGTTAAGACACTCAGCAGTTGCTGTAATGACATCTTCACAGCCAAAACCAGAATGTGGGGTATTTTGGTATTGTTTGATTTTGCTTTTAAGTATGTGCACTTGTCTGGTTGAAGCTAAAAAAAATGCTTAGTAGGACTGTAATCTCTAGCAATTTCTGAGCCATCAGGCAGCTGCCTGCCAATAACACAAATGCTAAAAGCATTTGACAAAGGAACAAAAAGCACAAGCAATGACACACAGATGAATTTTGGAACTAATGGCCAGAAAGTCTACCAGAAAACTACTTTCAGCTGGCCAGTATGAGTGGGAGTGCAACTTTTTCCTGGACTTGCTGTTATCACTTGCACCACCTCTGTTTCATGTCCCAGCCAGGAGTAGTCCCAGCCATCCCAGTTATAAGCAAGCAGTACAGCAGAAAGATTTACCAGCTCTAAACCCTGCTATCTGTAAATATCCTGAAGGCCTCACAATTGGCCTTCACAGCACAGGCACTCTGCTGGCTTATGCTCAAATTCTTGCTCACCAGGACCACATATCCATTTCTGCTAAGCTGTTTCCTAGTCAGGCGGACCCAGCATGCATATGGGGTTGTTCCATTCCAGAAGCAGGACTTGCCCTTATCCCATTCTCTCTCCTTCAATTCGTCATAGACTATCTGGAGCAATAGCAACATGCCATAAAACCCGTTGCAATGGGGCAAAAATACGTCCTACTTTTGTAGTAATGGTACCAACACTAAGATTTCTCAATGCTTACGAACGATCAATTACTAGATAAGTAAGAGCTTTCTCAAACTCAGCTCAAGCAAATGATCCAGTGAAATGGCAGCACTAAGCTTGTATCATCACTCTCCAATAAAATCCTTTCTGTCACAACAGAGCCAAACAAAATAGAGTGGTTCAGTCAATCCTAAATCCTTGTGTTAGACCTATTATCTTGAATGCTTACTGCTGGCAATGCTGACTTCAAGACAAAGCCTAAAACATGACCATTTTGTGGTTTTGTTTTTCCTTTTAATGGAGACAGTCACACAGCTATAGAGAGATTAGCCAGATTTAAACAACTACATGTCCCTCTTCCATTCCTCTTCCCCCAGAAATACCATGGAGATGGAATTACTTCTTAATACATTTGGGCTCTACAGATTCATGGCAAATGTGGGTTCTCTGGTGAAGTCTGCAGTGAACTGCAGTCATGAGTAGCCCAAATTACTTCATCTCTTGTCCTACCCATTATAGCCATTCGCCTTCTCCCTGATTGGCTCTCTAGGTTTCCTAAAATGGAAGACACCAAATTTGGTTCTCTGCATTTCTCCCACACCTGACAACTTTCCCTTCTCCATACTTTTTGCTTTCAGAATTGCCCAATAGAATGAAGAGATGTCAGATCAATGTTCAGAAAATTTTGAAGAATTTCAGAGAGAATAACATTTGATTCTTAAGGTTGGACTTTGGGCCATCCCCTTTAAAAAGAAAATTAAAAGTATGGCTGCTGGATTCAGGAAAAATGCATCTCAGAAAACATTATGGCCACAAGTATGTTAAGGTTACTGGCTTTTCTAAAAAGGCAGCCAAGGTGTATTCTGTAGTTGTTTTTAAGATGACAAGGTGTAACTGGAGTATCATTTGATCACCTAGATTTAAAAAGGAGGAAAAAAATGAATCCCTGTAATACATCACAAAAAAAATTCTAAAAATGAACCCTAAATAAATAGTTCAGATATGTTTATTAAAGAAAATAACACCTTTTTCTTGATTTTTTTTTTTTAAATGCAAATCAGAGTCATATTCCTATTGTCTGCTAAGAGAAATGTCTTCCCTCTCCATGGATTTGCTAACTTTTCTTGGTAGAAGTCACACAAGCTGTCAGAATTAGGTCTCAAAAACTAACATGTTTACCTTATTCCCCCATGTCACCCAGCTACTGGGTTTGTGCTGTAGACTCCTGCTGTAGCCACTTACCTTGGAAACAAAACAGTCTGCTATAGCCACAGGATCATTTTCACAGTTTTCCAAATCTTGCAAAAGTTCACTAAAAGAACAGAAACAGGAAAGACAATTATGGCACACCTTGAAAGAGACACACCTATATATTCAGAGTCAGACAGTGCTTCATTCATGGCAGTGATGTTCAAAGCTCTTAATGATGCAGGGAGTCCCAAAAAAGGAATGGGAATCCCTTTGATGTCCCACTTCCCTCTAGATGTATAGCCAATGGGATTTCTTGTTTAGAGGCAGAGGAGCACTCTAAGGAAATGGTATTCCCATATACCTACAAATTCAAGTCATCACAATGACCATGGATTGCTGATCTCCTAAGTAAAGCTGATCCCCTTCCTTCAGATTGACAGTTCTTCTACTATATTCATAGTGGTGTAGTCAGACACTGTGTAGCTTGTGTATCAACTCATACAATTTAAAACTAACAAAATTTAAAAGACACTGAAGCACATGCCCTGTCCCGTAAAGACTTCATATGTTCTAGCAGCTTTACTTGACTAAGGGAGATGAGGAGCTGGCCTGAAAATCACAGCTGAGAACCAGGGATGTATTACACACACAAGAATAATAGTAATAAGCTCACTCAGGAAAATTTGTCTACCTTCAGTGGGTTTCTTCACTGAAGAAAAATGGTTATCATGGTAGAGTCTTCTGGAAGGGAATTTACAAATTCTACACACATAAAAATAAAACCTTACTGACACTGAAAAGACTGTAATTTTGACATGTCAAGTAGGAAAGTAATTAATTAATTGTAACAGGGGCAAAGCAATAAGAGAACATGTTCACTATTCTGTGAAACTCAGTTCTTGAAAGCCAATTCAATGAAAGAATGAGTTCAAGCAGAAAGAGAAAACCTCAGAGGTCACTCCTTGATCCAAATACTCTTTAGTCTTACTGAATGCTGAATTGAGTTTTCTGACAAATTGTTCTGTGATAGAAATTTTCTTCTTTCTTCATCCCCCCTCCTTCTCATCAGAAGATTTTCCACTCAGGGCTACTTTTCTCCCAGTTCACAGATGGTTCACTGTATGAATTTCACATAAGAATTGCTAAGCCTGTATCTAGGGAACTACCCTTTTCCTTTCTAAGCAGGCACAATTTCCCTCTGTAAGAAAAGGAGTAAACCATAAAAGTTTCCTGGCTTGTTCTTTGCTTCTCTAATTACTGGAGGAAGGAAGGGGAGAAATCAGCAATCAGTCACAAGGAACAAAGACCTTAGGTTCACTGGTCAAAGTCACTTATTCATTTTGTGTCATCACCACACCGTTTTAAAACAAGACACAAGTATTTTTCTCCTCTGTTTTGATCTGAATTGGAGCAAGAGATGGTAATGACAGGGACATCAGACAGACTATTTTAGTGGAATGGAAGGAATGGAAAGACACAGGAAGGAAACAGCATGGTTTGTCCTGAGCCCATGACAAAAAAAAAAAAACCAAATATGAATGCTAACATTTGATGACCAAGTACTGTGCAGTCTAGCCATAAATGCTAAAGTAACAGCACATCTGAAAAACTTCATTCTCTCAATGCCTGACAGAACACAGCATTCAAAACAAAAATGGACATAGCAGGCATAATCTGGTCTTCATGGTAGAATACTTTCACCGTATGAAGTTCTGGAAAATTAATCTGAATAGTCCAGACTTTCAGTAAAAAGGAAAAAAAAAAATCAAGAGATATTTAGCCTTGATATAACTTCACTGTCACAAAAATCCTATGGCCAAGACTAATTTCTGTCCACTCAGGGAAAAGAAAAAAAAAAAAAGAACTTTTCCATTAAAGATGAGCTCTTACAGGTTTTATGAAGGCTCCTCCTGACAACAAGCCAGCCCTTAGTACCATGAAGCTTAGAGTACAGGAACTGCTGAATATAGCAGTTGCAGAAAATGGCTCAGCACTGTACTGGTGTGCTTCAGTAGTCATTGATGGACAAGGACCATGCACAATTAGATGTGTCAGAAGTCTCAGCTTGGCCTCTCGCAAGATCATCTGAGTGCTGGTAGAAGTACTAAACTTGAGCATGTTTCTTTGCAGAGATCCCATTTCAGAATTGAGTCATTGTACCAGTTGTAGAATTTATCCTAAACTGACGCTGGAAAAAATCTCAGCAGGAGAGGCCAGGGAAGAAAGGTAGAAAATGCTAACTTAGGGAATAGTTCCCCCTTCTGAATAAATAAATTAATAGTGGGGGAGCTTTTCCCAAGAGATGGAGTATGGACCAGTGGGCAAGTATATAGTCAATGCTTCTGCTTTAAAAAATAGCTTTCCTAAAAGAGATCGTAGTCACAGGACAAGCAGTTAACATCCTGACAATCATTTCTGCTAACACGACACCTAAACATTTTAAGTAGTTTAGCTGAGAGAAATTCCAATTTACTGAAATGAAATTTCTCCGATCTATACAAAGTCCAAAAAACCCCGAGACTAAAATCTTTGACCATTGATTAAGGGTCAAATTCAATGTTGAGATAAACAAGGCAATTCTTAAACTATTAAATCACAAAAAGCATCTGACACTACTAACACAGACCTTTTCAAAGACCTTTTTCAAAGGTGAAAATAAATTTAAAGGCTCTAGAATATGTTTAGGGCCCAGAATCTACATGCCAAGTTTCACACAGGAGGGAACTTAATCCTTGAAGCCATATTGGGATCTACAATGACCGTTCAGTCTTAAAGGCTCATAATTTCCATGTAGAATTTTAAATTAGAAGGCCTGAAATACATTCGTAATTTAGTAGAGGCTTTGGACAACTTTCCAGTGAGTTTTAACCATTGTAACATATTTACCTCTGACATTGCACAAAATGACTTTTTTTGCTTTTCTTTCCTTTTTGGTTCTTTTCTTTTCTTTTTTTTCTTTTTAACCTCTAAAAATCTTTTTTTGCAACTCAATTACTCTGTATGATGACTGATCATACTTGAAGGTACTTTAATTAGGTAATATTCGCAATGATGCTGGTATAAATGTGTCCCAGCTACCATGTGTTCCATTTCTCTAGCTTTTGAAGGATCAGAAAATATAATAGCCAGGACTGTTTTTTTTTTATCCTGTGACCACTAAGAAGCTGTAAACTCACAGTCATTGTCTCATGGCCCCAAAACACATGATCAGACTATGTATTTTTCATTGTGTTAGACATTCAGTCACATCAGTTGTGTGGCTGAAGCAGGATACAGCAGCTTTCTAGTTAAGTGTATTTACTCTGCAGTAGCTGTTTTAAATTTCAGGAAAAGATTTTAGGTTTCATCTCTGTCTGTAAGTTTTAAATAGATCCATCCCCACTCTTCCCTTTGATACTGAACAGCAATCCCAGGATCTGAAGCACTTTAAAGTAGCTTCCCATGATGATGGAAAAAAATTGATGATGCTCTTTGACACTAGTCCTCCACGTCAGAATCACCATTTGATTCAATTGAATTACCTGCTCTTCTTCAAAGAACATAGTAGTCAGGGAGATATTTAGTCAACAAGCTAAGAGAGCTCCTAAAGGAGTAATGGGATTTAAAAGATGTGGAAACTTTATGTCAATACACTTCTTAGATAGACTGAATATTCATTCAATGCTGAATAAGTTTATTATCTTTATAGCAACAGAGGATTTAGAAAAAAGTAGTAGTAACATGCTCCTAAAACTGCAAGTACTGCAGGTCCCACAAAATGTGACACTAGCTATACAAGCAAGAAATTTTACTTCAGGCTCCCAATAAACACTAGAATCCCATTTGCAGAGTTTTAGAGAAGGTTGTAAAGATATTGAACAGAAGCCTTCAATAAACTGAAGTACTTGAACATAGTTTTGATAAATTAATTTGGGGTGTCTCTAGTAATATAAAACACTACAAAAGCCAGTTCTAGGTGGTGTATATTGGTACACAAAAGGACCCAGCATAGTAGGAATAAAATGACATCTTTTCAGTAAGGCAAGAAATTAATTAATATGGACTTGCATTAGGCTGTTAGGGCACAGGGCAGGTTAGGCTTAAATTCATGGAAATACCCAGCATGAAAACAAATAAAAGTAAGTTGAGACCACATTTGATTCCGAGTTCAGCAAAGCAACCCCGTTGAGAATCAAAGATAGACCATTTCTCAGTTATCCATCTTGGCTGTATTAAAGCAATACAAGAGTATTTGCTTGGCTTGCTCCCTCCCCATTAGTGCAGGCCATTGAACTGTTTTCATTTAGCTAAATATGAACTTACCTGTTGAAATGGTAGATATCCCTTATGTTTCCAAACAGAGCCGATCGCTCTTCTGTCCCCAGGGAGAGCTTGGTCTGGTCAGTGATACAGTCAAGGTAATCCTACAAGAGAAATGAGGAGGAGGCCTTCAGACATTTCCTACTTTTCTAGATCAGTAAAAGGAGCCATGTTTTATTGTACAAAATGAGTCTTTTCGTATCAGTTTCACCTTATTATTACAGTAAAGCCTTCAGCAGCCCCTCTGTGAACAGTCACTCTATTATGAAAGGTAACAGTACTTACCTGTTCATTGAAACCAAGAAAATAACAAAAGACTGAGTGCTAAGTTATAGCCCTTAGGTGGGACAGCCAACATTTCTCTTGCTACTGACATACAAATGTATTCAGATATCATTCACAATGATGGTTTAATTGATCATTTACCTGGCTCAAAGACAAAAAAAAGGTAAAAATAAGAGCTTAAGAATGTCATTTAATGCAGTCTTAGTAATAAAAACCCTATATAATGAAGAGGAGAAAGCACAAATGCAACACAGGCTCAGAAAAATAACCACTACAAATATTTTTATTTTTTTTTAAATCATAAGAAAACAATGCAGAGCTTGTGGACGACAGATCTCAACGTATATATGTGCATGCAATTTAACCACACATACAGTTACATTGCAAATTGCTTTACTATATACTCTAGCAAAATTTCCTTTTGCATTGACAACAGTGATAACGTCTCATCCAAGGACTTTAATTGAATAGGAACAAGACAGCTAGAAAAACCGCAGATCAGCAAAGTTCTGGGAGAATAACTTTCCCATCTCTTCCCTCACTTTGATAAAAACTCAGCTCCTAAAGTGTCACCTTTCATTCTCTTGCTGCTACAGTATAAAAATTTCTCAGATAAAGGGAAATAAATCCAGGAGGCTATTTAACTAGATACAGCTCATAAACCAAAAAATTCATTGTGCTGCCACATTCATGAAGAAATTCTGCTGGGGAATGGAAATAAAGTAGAAGTGAAAACAGCTGAAACAATGGGAAATAAAAATAAATAAAATCCCTTTGCCTGGAGCTAGACAACACGGTGTGGCAACTTCCCAAAAGCAACACAGCATTCCACGGTGCCACAAGGAAGAAGCCCTGCAAAACATCAATGAGACTGTGAAAGCTTCTAAGATACAACTGTGTTCCAGAGCTGTAAAGAAAAAAAGCACTATAGAACACATACATTGGCCAAGATTCGTTCTCTGTGTAAATCCCATGGAGACATAGGGTTTGGACCAAGCATGGATCTGACTTTTGGATTTCAAATGCCCTCACAATGAAGGCTAAGAATTGCCAGTAGGCTTTCCTGTTCCCTCCCTTTATCCTAATGCTCAATAATCCACCCTCTCATCACCTGCAATTAAAGGTACCCCCCATCTCCCCCAAAACTCAGGGGTTTTTTTACCCAAGGAAAGCAAGCAAGCCTATTCCAAGAAAACCTCAGCATCTTAAGGAGCAACAAGTGGCAGTGGGCAGGCAAGCAGGCAGGAGAGCCATCTCATCTCTTCTGTAGTGGCATCTGACTTGCGTTCTACCTTCTCCCTTAGCTGGCAGCAGCCTCATAGTCCAAGCCTGTTCCTGGAATATGTTTGTGTATTAAGTCACTGGAACTGCATCCCTGGGACTCCCTGAACTTGTCCTTTTTTTATTTATACTCAGAAGCTGCAGAAGAAGAAAATGTTCAGGATGGTGATGCAGACAGGATCACTGCAAGCAATATACTAGGTTAAAGGCAGAAGTAGATGATAGATTCAGGGATACTCCAGTGATGGCAGTAAAAATAAGCTTTTCTGCCTAGTAATACAAATCTGCATATAAAAGCAAAGAACAGAAACAGAATTGTGGAAGAACAGTGGAATTGTGACCCTTTGAAAACATTTTTAGCACTGCGGGAACACTATAGCACCCCGAGCTGGTATGACAGGGTGGATTGCAAAGGAATGGAAATCTTACAATAAGTCACTCCATACAGAGTATTTATTGAATAAAAAGGAGTTCCTTTCAAATTCATTCATCTCAGCTGGAGCTCAAGTTTCTTCAAAATAACATACAGTACATGGTTATTTCCAGTACTGTGGACAGTGTTACAAGCATGACCTGGTTTGTGCTACTTTTGGCCTCTTATCCCAGTTATCCTCCACATATGCATACTCTCCTCAGTCTTTTACAAACTCTTAGTAAGCAAGAGGGAACGAAGTACTTTCTAATGCTCTTGCCAAGCAGCAATCTGCAGGTGCTTTGGCAGTCTTCCAGCATTCCCAGTAGCGCCTGCCAGTATCAGGTTATACACACCCGCAGATTGTGCTCTCTTTTGCTAAAAGTTTCTTAAGACTGTGCTTCAGGCTGCCTCCTCCTCCCAACATCAGATCAGAAACAAACCAGAAACTAATGGCTGGATTTTTGCTTACCTAAAGGGACGGTGTTATTTACTTTAAATGCTTGGGATTCAGAGGTACCTTGTATCTCACCTGATACTACTAGGAAATCACACAGGATCTGGGGAATGCTTTCAGGTTTTAGCTTTCTATTTTTGTTAATATTGCTGACTTGAGGCTCGTGCAAGTCTGATAGCTACAGACATGTTTATGTTGCTGTTATATGTGTGAGCAGATAGCTGAGCTAGACATGAACTGCCTACCATGGCACTGACAGTAGGGTAGTCCCAGCAGCAAAAAGCTTCAGGTATCCGTGTTTATGTAAAGTAGGTGAACACTGGTCTTGGCCCTGTGGTCTGATGAAGTCCAGGCACAGCACAGCAGCACACTGCTTGTGCTGACTCAGCAAGTGGGACCCTTCTGGTTATACTGCTTTAAAGAGTGTGTATGCTTTCATAAAGGCTCCATGAACTCATCCAGGAAACAGATGCAGTATTGGCATACAATGTCCTCTGCAAGGACAACATCACAGGCAGATCAAAGCTACCCAGCCATGGGGTTTTTCCTAATTATTTCTTAGCAAATGGTACTTTACCCCCGTGGTAGTCACTTCAACCTCCTGCAGCATATCAACAGCTGTTATCATCTGAAGCCATAATGAAAGGTTTGGAGCTACAAGATAACAGGGCAGGCTGCAGCCATAATGACACGGTGCAGAAATCAATGAAATTTATCAGAAAAGAGTACCGGCCTTATTTACTTTATTTGTCTCTTGTCAGCATCTATGGACCCTCTGTCGGCACTGAATGATTTGCTTATAACCTTTGCCTTTACTAGCCTTTTATTGCTGCTCTGCAGCTATGGCAAAAAACATTTAGCTTAATTTATAGTAGAAAAAACATACCCACAAATGCCTGTCACCTCACATTGATTTATGGAGCAAGTTTTGCTCTAATAGAATTGCACAAATTTCTTTCCTATTTCCTGAAACTCCAAAAACTAGAAGAGTCTTACCAGACTGCCCTGCCTTCCTTGCTGGGTTTGCTGTTCTCCCCATTAGTCTTTCATCACAATGAATCCATCAGAAGGCATGTCTGTTAGAAGCTGCAAATCCTCACTACTGTGTCCTCCTCTATAATCACATAAGAAAGATCTCTAGAAGAACAAAATGATGACAACACTAACCTCTGAGGCTGAAAAAAGAATTACATGAATTGGAAATGAGACAAAACTGTAAAAAAAAAAAAAAAAAAGGACAAAAACCAGCAACATTATCTTCACATATTGATTAAACTATTTTTTTCCATGACAAAACTTTAGAAATGAAATGCAAATTAGTGAGACATTTTCATCTAGCCACCTAGCTTTTCATTTGAAACAGACACACACTTAGCTTTAAAAACAGACTACAGTCTGAACAATAACATATAATAAGTCAGCCATTAATGTGGCAATGTTAAAATTACACATTAAAATGAGTAATGGTAATGGCAATGTTAACATGGTAATGCCAAAAAAAAAAAAAAAAAAAGGGTAAAGCCACACTGCCTTGTGAAACAAGAATGAATTTTTATCTTGCCCTGCAAGAAACATGTATACTAAGGAAGTTCTTAGTAATCCTTTTACAGGGCAGGACAGTACATGTACGGATATCACCAAAGATAAGCAAAATTGTTGAAAGAGCAGACATTGAAAATTTGATTAAATATCAAAACAAAAAAAAAAGGAAGAAGAAGAAGAAAAAAAGCTAGTAAGGCAGCTTTCACTCCTAGATGGTATACCATACTCATGGGCATATTTTTGCTCAACTGCCCTCTACCCAGCATAGATGAACATGGCCCAAATCAGATGGCTGTGTAGAAGAAGAGCTACTGAAATCGTTCAGCAGCCTTGGCCACCTAAGCACTGCTTCCTCACTACTTTGAGGAAAAGGCTGCAGACCAGAAGGAAAACGAACCACAAACTGGATCGTGTGTGTATCCTGCTAGCTAGAGTCATGCTGACTGAACTATCTTACAAACTTGTAACCAAAAAAATATCTGGGCAACAGGAGTACAACAGAGTATCTGCTACAACATGCTCCCCATTGCTATTTCTGCCAATTAAATAGGTAATTATAATATGTACCCATTCCCTTTCTGCCTGATTTTTTTTTCTTATTCTTTTTTTCTTACTATTTTTTTTATTTATGGATTTATCTAGCACAGGGGTCCTCAAACTATGGCCCGCAGGCCGGATCCAGCCCCTGGGGCTCCTCAAACCGGCCCGCGGGTATTTACAGAACTCCCCGCCCCCCTCCCACAGCCGCAGTGACTTCCTGC